>WNWU01000033.1:7651881-7671587 GCA_012654045.1 Ptyas mucosa | reverse complement strand
AGACAACCATGATCTGGATGACTGAGCATCTCCATAGACACTAAATGGAAGTTGTAGGAATACCGAAGAAGTGACTATATAATGCTGGAATTCTGGATTTCACAAGAAAGTATAATAAGATCATACCTTAAGACTTTTTTTTAAAAAATGCCAGATTTTAATAAACTCAGAGTAAGAATTAGTAGGATGCCATGCCAAAAAAAACTAATGGAATGAAAATTATTGGTGGAATTTCCAAAACTGCAAACCTTTCTAATAAAGAAAAATGCAGACACACAGAAGAAGCCAATATCCTTATTGACAATCACAAAGAATATGTGTAAGGAAGAAACGGGTAACAAAAAGAGATTGCATATGGGAAGATTACTTGTGCAGAGATGTGTTAACAGAAAAGCTATTAATTCAAGATGACTTTAGCAAAGGATGCTAAGAACCTTTGCTTTTAAAAAAAAAGTTAGATTTGTTCAGAAGAACAAAAATCACTATACCAACTGTTGAGTAAGCAAAAGGATGGATGATCAAAAAAAGACTGAACTACAGGTAACCTTCGAGTTACAACCATTTGCGCTCATTTATGGTCATAAATCAAGGACTACCAGCATTCATTTCTACTGTAGCTTGGTCTTCTCCAAGAACGTAATTCTTTCAGTTAGTAATTATTCTTCACCATCCATTCTTTTGCCCTTCTAAATCCATGCTTCTATCAATGTTTCTTTGATTCATGTTAGAGGTGTCATCTTGCCTTCCTTGCTTCTAACACTGGATTAGAATTGATATAATTCCACCTCACTTTTCTCTGAACTGACCTCCAAGGAGGAATAACCTTAAAATCCTGTTCAGTCATCCTTTACCTGAAGTTATCTACCTCACACCAAGATTTACCTCCTGCAGACAAAGACATTGAGAAAGCCACTATCTGCAGGAGCCTGGTAGCAGATATCAGCAGGACTGAGTTTTATCCAGAGCACTTGAATGGTTCAAAGAACACCTAGAATTATAGAATAACAGAGTTGGAAGGGCCCTTGGAGGTCTTCTAGTCCAACCCCTTGCTTAGGCAGGAAACTTTATACCATTTCAGACAAATTGTTATCCAATCTCTTCTTTAAAACTTCCAGCGTTGTTCTAACTATCAGGAAATTTCTCCTTAGTTCTAGGTTGCTTCTCTTCTTGATTAGCTTCTACCCATTGCTTCTTGTCTTGCCCTCAGGTGCTTTGGAGAATAGCTTGACTCCCTCTTCTTTGGGGCAGCCCCTGAAGTATTGAAACACTGCTATCATGTCACCCCGAGTCCTTCTAAATGTGGCTTAGTTCGCTCCTAAATCTATTTCGGGAGGATTCTGAAAAAAAGCTTGTGCTTCAAATTACTTCACCTTACTGCCTAAAAGAAAAAAAAATCTTTCCTAATCTTCAGTTATTGGCTAATTTTCACCAGCAATAGTGCTTGGCAGGCAGATTTTTAAAGAAAATTTTATATCTCAATTTTAAAACAGAAAGAGAAAAGTAAGTGGAAGGCAATCTGCTAAAAAAAAAAGCAGAAAATATTTGAGAAACTTGGGTAAGCCTTGAGATATGTAGGGCAATATATCTCAAGGCCCAACCAGGTTTCCCTCACTTAGCAGGAAATTTTGGGCTCAGTTAAAACAAATTGGTAGATTTTGTGCCTGGAATGAATCTAAAACAGCCATGCTGGATTGGGCCAAAACTCAATTTAAACCCACCTTTTTTGTTTCTTATATGAGCCAAGCAAAGATGCCTGAAGTACGGATAGTCTTCGGCTTACAACAGTTCATTTAGTGACTGTTTGAAGTTACAATGACACTGTTTTTCATATTTACGACCTTTACGGCATCCCCATGGTCACGCGATTCAGGTGCTTGGCAACTGACTCAATTTATGACAGTTGCTGTGTCCTGAGGTCATGTGATCCCATTTTGCCACCTTCTGACAAGCAAAGTCAATGGGGAAGCCAGATTCACTTAATCACCTTGTTACTAGCTTAACGACTGAAGCGATTCACTTAACAACCATGACCATAAAGGTCATAAAATGGGGCAAATTTATTTAACAAATGTCTCACTTAGCGATGGGCTCAATTGCAGTCATAAGTCAAGGACTACCTATATAAATACAAGATTTACACAAGATGAATACAAGATAGGGACTTGGAGAGTCTAGCTTGCATAGAACAGTTTGAACATGCCTGAGGTGAAACCTGACCTAAAACGTGTCAAAACCTATCAATACCGCCCTTACAGTCTGCAGGTAATGTCACATATGACATGGGCATACTAAGGTAGTAACGTAAACCAGAGGTAGTCCTCAATTTATGACCACAAATGGAGCCCAAAATTTCTGTTGCTAAGTAGAAACATTTGTTAAATGAATTTTGTCCCCATTTTGTGACTTTTCTTGCCATGGTTGTTAAGTGAATCGCTGCAGTTGTTAAGTTAGTAACACGGTTGTTAAGCGAATCGACATTGCTTGTCAGAAGGTCGCAAAAGGGGATCATAGGACCATGCGAAACTGCAACCGTCACAAAAATGAGCCAGCTGTCAAGCGTCCGAATTTTGATCCTGGGACTATGGGGATGTTGCAATGGTCGCAAGTGTGAAAAACAGCCAAAAGTCCCTAAATGAACTTTGAACAGTCACTAAATGAACGGTTATAAGTCGAGGACTACCTGAACATCTTCTCTCCTGGAAAATGTTATGGGAAACCTTTTATTGGCCAGAGCCACAATGGGTGGCAGAGATCTATATCAATGTGCTCATCGGGGGACAATTATGCTGCATGGAAGCCAGCAATTTGGAATGCAAAAGGAGTAATTATCACTAAATTAATGAGTGAAAAAAAGACCAAAATCTGAGATTGGCTTTTTAGTTCAGTACAATCAATTAAATGCACTAAAGTAAAAGCAGAACGGGTGTGGGAAGAGAAAATAGAAACCCAGCATGAAAGAAAATTAACTAATCAGCCAAGAGAATGAACCAAGCACGAATGTGTTGCTTGGATCAAAGGATTACATTACAAAACGCACCAAAAGTGTGTAGAGTTGCACTAATGGGGAGTAAGAAGAAGAAAAAAAAGAGTGTTTCAAAGACTTAGACTAAATGGAAATAGTAGAACACTGGGGAAGCGATTATGTCATGTTGGAGTTCTGGATTGCATAAGAAACTATAATGATGGCTAAAATGGGCAGCATCGAAATTTAATAAATTAACCAATAATCTTATGCCTTCAACTAAAAAACTCAAATCAACAGATCAAAGAAATATTGTTTGATAGGAAACAGAGTAATGATCATTGCAAGTTATACTGAAATGACAAAAATGTTAAATACATGAATTTGTGTAGCTATATAGAATATTTATTAAAGATAACAGTAATAGTAATAGCACTTAGACTTACATACTGCTTCACAGTGCTTTACAGCCTTCTCTAAGCGGTTTACAGAGTCAGCCTATTGCCCCGCAACAATCTGGGTCCTCATTTTACCAACCTCAGAAGGATGGAAGGCTGAGTCAACCTTGAGAATCAAACTGCTGGCAGCTGGCAGTCAGCAGAATTAGCCTACAGTACTGCATTCTAACCACTGCGCCATGGTGGTGAGCCATGGGAAAAGATGGAAAAAGAGCCTTGGTAATACAGTGGTCTAAAGCACCCTGTTATTAACACCAGCTGCCTCAATTACTGCAGGTTCGAATCTCACCAAGGCTCAAGGTTGACTCAGCCTGCCATCCTTTCTAAGGTAGGTAAATTGAGGACCCAGTTTGTGGGGGCAATAAGCTGACTTTGTATAAATATACAAAAGTATGAAGGCTATTGCTTAGCGCATTGTAAGCCGCCCTGAGTCTCCGGAGAAGGGCGCCATATAAATCATATATTTTTTTTAAAAAAAACATTTTAAAATGTTGGCAGATGCTGGCAGGGAGACAGTGGATAGCATATTTTTTGGTCACCATGATACTAAAAAAAAAAAATGTTGAGATTCTAGAAAGAATGCAGGGAAGACCAACAAAGATGACTGGGGTCGGGATGCAGGCTAAAACAGGGGTTCCCAAACTTGGCAGCTTTAAGACTTGTGGACTTCGACACCCAGAATTCTCCAGCCAGCATAGCTGGCTGGAGAATTCTGGGTGTCGAAGTCCACAAGTCTTAAAGCTGCCAAGTTTGGGAACCCCTGGGCTAAAACATATGAAGAATGGTTGCAGGAATTGGGTATGTCTAGTTTCATGAAAAGAAGGAGCAGGGCAGGGATGCTATTCAGCAGGTTCTGATAGGTTCTGGAGAACCGGTAGCGGAAATTTTGAGTAGTTCAGAGAACCAGCAAATACCACCTCCGGCTGACCTCAGAGTGGAGAGGGAATGGAGATTTTCCAGTATCCTTCCCCTGCCACGTCCATCAAGCCACACCACACTCACCAAGCCATGCTCACAGAACCAGTAGTAAAAAAAATTGAATTCCACCACTGGAGCAAGGGTGACATGACAGCAGTGTCCCAGTATTTGAGGGACTGCCACAAAGAAGAGAAGAAGTGGGGGTAAACTATTCTCCAAAGCATCTGAAGGCAATGAATGGAAACTAATCACGGAGAGATCCAACTTAGAACTAAGGAGAAATTTCTTGACAGTTAGAACAATTAACCCGTGGAATGACTTGCCTCCAGAAGCTGTGAGTGCTCCAACACTGGAGGTTTTTAAGAAGAGATTGGACAACAATTTGTCCAAAATGATATAAGGCTGTGATGGTGAACCTATGGCACGGGTGCCACAGGTGGCACACGGAGCCATATCAGTGGGCACATGAGCGTTGCTGTAGCTCAGCTCCAGCGCGCATGTGTGCACCGGCCAGCTGATTTTGGGGCCTTCCAGTCCCACCGGAAGTTGAGAAATGGACTGTTTCCGTCCTTCGGGTGGGTGGGGAAGGCCGTTTTCGCCCTCCCCAGGCTTCTAGAAAGACTCTGGAGCCTGGGGAAGGTGAAAAACGGGCCTACCGGGCTCACCGTGCCATTGTGTGCTAAAAGTGGGTGAGTAGGGGGGTGCACACACATGCGCGGGGCGCATTGAATTATGGGTGTGGGCACACGCGTGGGCCACCTCCCCGTGCTCCCCCCGCTTTTGACACGTGACGGCAAAAAGGTTAACCATCACTGATATAGGGTTTTCTGCCTGAACAAGGGGTTGGACTAGAAGACCTCCAAGGCAGGGGTGAAATGTTACCTGTTCAGTCCGGTTCAGCCAAACCGGTAGCGATGGCGGCGGGTGGTTCAGAGAACCGGTAGCAATGGCAGTGAGAGGCTCCGCCCACCCGCCCGGTCGTCGTTACTTCCTGGTTTTAACTTGCACTTCCGAACCAGTAGGGAAGGTAAGTAGATTTCACCCCTGCTCCAAGTCCTATCCAACTGTTACTCTGTTGTAAGGTCAATGGGCATTTACATAAAAGAAATGATTCTGTCCACTTTGGTATATGTGACAGCAGTATATGCCAAGTCTGTAGACATTCTCAGTCATCCAGGCCATGGTTGTTCCAAAGATGCTTTTTCAGGAGGCCACTGGACTTTCTTGTTTTTTTCTTTTGAAGACGTTTCGCTTCTCATCTGAGAAGCTTTTTCAGCTCTTACAGGTTAGTGGGGATGAGAAGCCAAAGGTCTTCAAAGGAAAAACAAGAAAGTCCAGTGGCCTCCTGAAAAAGCACCTTTGGGACAGTATATACCAAGAGACAAAAGAAATACAATGACAATGGAAGACACAGGATTCAGAACAATTCAGTACTACATGAAATACAAAAGTGAGCCATCAGTATGAAAAGAGTATTTTGTGGTGCTTTTTCAGAAAGTGGGGAAGTGAATAAAATATACGTGCAAGAGTGAATGGGCCAAGAAGGGAAATACTGAGGAAGTTGGGATCGGATGGTGGTAAGATCTTCACGAGGTGATGAGTTTAAAAAAAAAAATTAAAGGCAGTGAATATATGGGGCAAAACTCTTCTTCAATATAGAAAGGTATGAAAAGGAATACTGAACTATTTTGGTGCAAACTACTTTTATATTTTGTTCTGTTCTTTTTTTAAAAAAAAATATTTATGTTATTAAATTTATTTGCTGCCCATCTCGCCATCAGGAGACTCTGGGCGGCTTACAAAATTAAAACATTAAATTCTTCTTACTAGTGTCTTGTTGTGCGTGCTTCAGGGGTGGGTTCTACTTACCTTTACTACCGGTTTGCAACAGGAGCACATGAACAGGAGAGCTTCTGCGCATGTGCAGATCGTAAATTATGATGCCTGGGCGGGTGGGCGGAGCCTCCCAGCGCTTTTACTACCAGTTCTAAAGAGGGCCATGTGTCTTTGCTCTGCTCTGCCTAACATTCCTTATCCCAAAGGGCATGATTGGGTTATAGATATATCTATGCAGAAATGTTCAAACAACCAACTTTCCACAGTAAGAACAAGGAATTATTTTGCCAAGATAGAAAATCAGTATTTCATGTTCCCTCTGGTATTTGAAGTCTTGCCAATTTGTTAATTGTGTTAATAAAATGGATTCTCTCGTTCATGGCTGATTGGTTGGGATTCATTTAGTAGCTAAATAGATCCTGAATGGCCCTGCTTAAAGGTGATTTGTATATTCTTAACATTCTTTGGACATTAGCAAACAACTGGCAATACGCTTTCTCTTCAAACAAAAAACAAGAAACAAAAATGCAGGGGCCCATTAAGATAGACAAGGGAAGCTCCGTGTGCAACAGCAGCCAGACAGCTGTGAGTTCATTAGAGCCAAAGCAGCTGGCTCTTAATTAAACAAACAAAAGTTTCAATTCAGGCAGCCTGCACTTCATTTGGCTATCCGGGAACTGATTAATTTAAAGAAACTCAATTAATCAGTTTGTTGAAGTGCGAGCAAGACTTTTTTTGGGGGGGGGAATCAAAACCAGATTTGGAGCTTTTAAAAATGGGATTTTAAAGTAAACACATCCATGCATAGGGTTGCATCCAAACTGAGCGACATTTTGAACAAACCCTAATATTTGAAACCAGCCAGACAAATTTAAAGAACTTATCCTCTGCTTAAAGGGCAGCTATCTTGAAGCCTGGCTTAAGAGCAGGAGAATGCAAGTTTAAACTTTTCCTCTGGAGAGAAACAATGATCAAAAACTCTGGAACTGTGTATAGCGAGGTGAGCCACACACCAAAATAGTTCTCCCCAGAGGTGCTCTGGTGGTACCTGGGAGCACAGTAATATTGTTTCTAAGACTATTCCAACTCTGAATTTAGAACAGATGGAAACTGCAAACTTCAATGGATTTAATGAGAAAGAACTGCTCCTTCTCCCATCTAACAATTGTTTTTTTTGTTCAGTTGCTAAGTCACGTCTGACTTTTCGCAACCCCCATGAACCATAACACGCCAGGCCCGCCTAACTGCTACTATTTCCCGGAGTTTTCCCAAATCCATGTTGATTATATCAATGACACTAATCAACTCATCCTCTGCCGTCCCCTTCTCTTTTTGCCTTCAATCTTTCCCAACATCAAGGTCTTTTTTCCAAGGAGCCCCCTCGTCTCATTAGGTGGCCAAAGTATTTGAATTTCCGCTTCAGCAGCTGTCCTTCTAACAACGGGTGGCTCAAATTCCGGAAGTAAAGGAAAACAAATCCTCTCTATGAAAATGGGGCAGGAAACTATTTTATTAAGTAGAGGGGTGAGAATTAAACAGGAGTAGTGGATGCCTTCTTGCCTATGGTGCTGAAGGGAAGATAAACGGAAGGGGTAAGAGAACTGGTCCCATCTTTAATTCAAGTCCCACACACATACGCACACATAGGCACTGCAGAAGTGACACCTAGCAAGCGTGACTCCAAACTTCGTTTCCTGTTACATTTTTTTTTTAAAAGCTGGAAACTGCCAAAAGAATACAAAAGAAGAAGCCATCTCAATGCTGATACACCTTTAAATGATCAAGGCCAGCTTCTATTCTATTCTTTGAACAATCTTATGGGTCAAAAACCCCTTAAAAGCTAAGCTTCTGCCTACCAAAACTTAAACCCACAGCTACTGAAAAGAAAACCGCCAGCCCTTAAAAGCCTGCAATAATTAACTTTGTTGGGAATAAAAAGTGTGTTTTCTGTTCAGCTGAAAGTAGGAAGACGGACTTGAACTCCTGAAAAGTAAGGTTTGGAAGAGTGCAGGTGTTAGCAAAGAGAATTCTTCTCTCCTACCTCTGTCCCTGATCCAGACCCTGGAGAATCCAGTTTCCTTTTCCTTCTGGGTCCTATTGCAGCCAATGCAGTCAAGTTAGCATCCCTCTGTCGCATTTGTGCTAGTTCCTGTTGCTGCATCTGGGTTTGGCAAAACAAAATTATCGTTATTTCCTTGCAGTTTTTATTCTCACTTACCGTATTTTTCGGAGTATAAGATGCATCTTCCCCCCCCCCCTAAAAGTGGGTGAAAATTTAGGCGCGTCTTATAGACTTAAACACTCTGCAGGCCAAAAATGGGCCCGTTTTTGGCGAAAACAGGCTGTGTGGAGCACTGCAGAGTGCTGCTGGGGGCCTGGGAGGGCGAAAATCCGACACGTGGAGGCCAAAACTATTTCTTTCTTGTTTTCCTTCTGTAAATTTAGGTGCGTCTTATAGTCTGAAAAATACGGTATATGCTTTTTTTTTTAATGCAATCACTCTTACATAATTGAATGTATGTTCTGGTTCCAAAATGGTAAATATAGTTTAAACATACCTCCTTGGCCTTTTGTTTCAATCTAAGCTGCTCCGGATCTTCTTGTCTAGATCGAGACTGTGTTGATTTTAAAAAATGGAGGAGAGAAGAGGGGGGAGGGAAAAAAGAGAGTCCTTTAAAATTACGTTTTAAAATAATGTTTAAAGTAATAGTCAGTACGTTTATAAACAACGTCCACTCACATCGTTACAAGTAATCCTCAACTTATAACCGTAATTGAGCCCAGAACTGCAATTATTAAGCTGTTGTGGTCGTAAGTTGAGATATCACATGGCCAGATTTGAAGTTACAACTGTATTTTCTGATGGTCATTAAGCAATTGTGGTGATCATTAAGCAAATGTAATGATTGTTAAGTGAATTCATTTTCCCCAATGGGCAATTTTTGCCAGAAGTAAATGTCGGAAACCAGCAAAAAAATGTTGCAAATCATGGCCACATGACCCAAGACATGGCCATAAAAGTGAGTCAGTTGCCAAAAACTCAAAATGTGATCATGTGACCACCGGGGGGATGGGGGAGATATGATATTTGCAGCATTCGTAACTCCAAAAACTGGTTGTAAGTAACTCTGGAGTGTTTGGTTATAACTTCAATCATTAAGTGGCCTGTTGTAAGTTGAGGACTACTGTAAATGGAGTAGGACCCCTTCAGCTTTAAGAATAGATTAATGGGCCATTTAAAAACAATTACGTCATTAATGACTAATCAGAAGAAGAAAGTTTGAATCCAATTGATTCAGATCCAGCCATCTACCAACCCAGTCATAATTTGCCTCTTCTTCCTCCTACTCTTTCCCAGATTAGCCCATATAAAATCATTCCTTTTTCTGCCATTCAGAATGCTTCAGAGTTTCAACATAAAACTGTAGTATTTCTTTTCCCCAAACACATTTTAGAATGAATGTGACTCAATTTTGCCCAGTGCTTAAGGATGAGAACAGGTGCTACTGAGTCCATCAAATTCCTTTTCTGTCCTTCCAGCTAGGCGTTTAGGAAGGCCAGATGATTTTTCCCAGCAAGTCAATGGAACAAGGCTACAGACAAAATAACTGGAAAAAGGAATTTGTGGGATCCAATCATAGTGGAAAAAAATCTTTAAAGGGGAAACATTTTGCACGTGTTTTACATGGTGAGAACTGGACATGACTATTTTCAAGTTTCAGAATGCAAGCATGCGGAAAATGAAGGCATGCTTTTCCTAGGAGCATGAAATCAGTGAGGAGAGCCATATATTCTTTTTTTTCTCAGTAACAGGTGGCTTACAATTTAAATAAATCAGTCTGAAATATCAGAAAATTGAATAAAGGAAAAAAAATTAAATGCTAATGATTCATTAACGTTAGTATTTTTGTCATGATGTTAAACTGAAAAGGGTAGAAAGATCAAACTTTCCTGCAAGGTAATTTTGTGAATAAAAGGTTACTAGTGTACTAGTATATCTAAATAAAAACAATATTGTAATACTTTTATTATGCTTATCCATGTTTAATCTGTAACCATAGTAAGAACTTCAGACTGAATTTTATGCTACACAAAGATGATCAAAGAGATAGTAGAACTACAGTATATATACGTTTTAAATTTTGGGGGTTTTAAACTGAGCCGAAATTATTTAAAAATTTTAAATTATTTTAATTGATGTTTGTCTTGTGCTTTTAATAGGCTGTACACGGCCGAGTCCTTCGGGAGAAGGGCGGTATAGAAATAAAATTATTATTAATATTGTTGTTGTTGTTGTTGTTGTTGTTGTTGTTATTATTATTATTATTATTATTATTATATAGCAGAACACCTACAGCGTGGGCTAAGTTGCAATTTCCAAAGCGTAGAGAATTTAAATTCAGAATTACAATAGGAATTTATGTTAATCCTGACTCATGAGACTATATAATCCTAATCTTTTTAGCCTTCTGAATTTTCAACTGTGATTTTTACTTGTAAGCTTTAACTTGTTCTTAGATTTGTTTTTAATCTGTGCTTTTAATCAGGTGCTTATATTGTTTTAATATGTTGTAAACTGCCCAGTGTCACTTAAGTGGCAGATGGGCAGCGTAGAAATTTAATGAATAAATATAGATGGAATGGAACCAGTTTCAAGATTCACCATTCACCATGTACCTGCACCTTGTTTGTATCTGTCTCCCTTTGTTCTCTTTCAATAAGACAGGGGCAACATATGAAATACAAAACAATTCCATAACCCTGTACAAATATATAAGGTAAAGGTAAAGGTTCCCCTTGCACATATGTGCTAGTCGTTCCTGACTCTAGGAGGCGTTGCTCATCTCCGTTTCAAAGCCGAAGAGCCAGCGCTGTCCGAAGGCGTCTCCGTGGTCATGTGGCCAGCATGACTAAACACCACGGAACGCTGTTTACCTTCCCACCAAAGGTGGTCCCTATTTTTCTACTTGCATTTTTTACGTGCTTTCGAACTGCTAGGTTGGCAGAAGCTGAGACAAGTCACGGGAGCTCACCCGTTCTGTGACACTAGGGATTCGAACTGCTGAACTACCGACCTTTCGATTGACAAGCTCAGCGTCTTAGCCACTGAGCCACCGCGTTCCTACAAAGTATATACAAAACACTTAAATCCACCAGAGTGAGTAAGGGCCAGTTTGGTCTAATGGCTAAGGCACCAGGCTAGAAAATGGGAGACTGTGAATTCCAATTCTGCCTTGGCCACGAAAGTCAGTTGGGTTACCTTAGACCAATCACCAAGAGGCCAACAGTTCTACTCCCACCTTAGGCATAAAAGCCAGCTAGGTGATTTTGAGACAGTCACTCTCACTTTATTGTGGGGCTTCCTTAAAGTTGGACAACTTTCCATTAACATTGTCTAGTATTAGATGCTGCCGAAAGCAGTTTTCAAAACATTTGGAAATAACTTCCAGACTATCCAACAGCACAGATACCGATTACCTCAAAGATACACTTTTCTCAAAAGGTTTCCACAATTTTGGCCACTACTGTAGTCCCCAACTTATGATCATAATTGAGCCCGGAATTACAATTGTTAAGTCATGCCAGTCATAGAAGAAGTCTCCATGTTATCACGCCTGATTTTTCAACCTTAATGCTAAGCGATCGGTCATAAATCGAGGACATTTGTGCTCCTTATGGAGCGCTTTCATGATATGGAATCGCAGCTGGCATCTCAACAGCAATGTGCCAGTATCCAAGTTTTAAACAAACAAAGCTTCCTTGCCCTTTTTTCACATTCGGTACAAAAGAAGGACTTCTACTCTTCCAATGACAAATGTGACACTTGTTTCATCTATTAAGGGTAACACCCAGGAGCACTTGCCTTTGCTGCACGCATTAATATTTCCCTTTCTTGTTCATCTTTCCGTTGTTTTTCTATTTGATCAAGTTGTTCAAAGAATTTGAGTTGTGCCCGGACGTCGCTTGCCTGTTCGTATCTTTCATCATCCTGAAAACAAGGTGATTTGCAAAAAAAAAAGAAAAGAAATTGTGATTTCTCTTGCCCATCTTTTATTTTTAAATTGCACAGTTGGAAAAGAAGGGAAGTTCTTCATTGACTGTGAATTCCCATTCTCCTCCAAAGTTAAGAGTCCAACTAACTGGGAATGCCCTGCCTTTAGATCAAGGGTGTCAAACTCAAGGCCTGGGGGCCGGATCCGGCCCGCAGGGTGCTTAGATCTGGCCCCCTGGAGACAGCGAAGGACCGGCCCACGGTGCCTCTGCCAGAGAAAACGGAGCTCATGAGGACTACCCACGGCCCTCCCGAGCAGCTCACAGTGCCCCTGCCAGTGACAATGGAGCTCAGGAGGGCTGCAGGCGGTTGCAGGAGGCTGTCACAGCCAAAAACAGAGCTTGGGAGCCCGTTTTCGCTGGCAGAGAGCTTGGGCCACTGCAGGCGCCCCCAATACAAGTGACGGCGAGCTGTCGAAGGTCAAACACAAACCTGATGCAGCCCTCAATGAAATCAAGTTTGACAGCCCTGCTTTAGAGCAGTGCTTCTCAATTATTTTCTGTCATGCCCCCCTAGGAAGAAGAAAACATTTTTCGCGCCCCCTGCGCGACTGTAAATAGTATCATTATTAGAAAAAGGTCTGTTCTCCTTGAAAGGGAGGAGCATGCGCAGTCACATGTACTGGCTTAATGCTCACTATTGATGCAAATGTCAGCAGCGGTAGCCCGATTTCTTTAGCAAGTTTGATTAATTGGGGCAGCGTTATGTTTCACAGGAGAAGGTCATTGTCAGTCATTTGAGCATCAATTGGGCGCACATCCGTCGGGCAACAAAGTAAGTGTGGACGGACGTCCCACACTAAAGATGGCTCCGACAGGCTCGTGTCACAAGGGTTTTGGACAGCCAATCAGATGCCGAGGTCAAACGCGCCCCCTTTTATGGAGCCTCGCACCCTCCCTGGGGGGCGTGCCCCACTATTTGAGAAGCACTGCTTTAGAGCAAGATAATAGGCCCCTAGGTCTTCCAGAGGTGTCCTTGGGACACCAGCGCAAACCTTTAACCATTATGCGCACCGTCCACCTGGTTTTACGGTTTCTGGCACGCATGCGTGCGTAAAGACCAACTGCCCAGTGCACATGGGCACACTGAAAACCAGAAGATCACCTTCCTGGCACGTGCATGCGGCTGTTCTTCCAGTTTCTGGCGCTCCCATGCGCAGGAAGACCAGCTAGCTGGCATGCCAGAAACGGAAGAGCAATGGGCGATGGCTCACGTGCCCAGAGAAAAGACTCTGCATACCACTTCCGGCACGCGTGCCATAGGCTCGCCATCACAGCTCTAGGGGATTCACTTTTTGAAGCTCCTCTCAGTTTAAGAGAAAGCATTGACTTTATATTGATAAATAAAAATATGAATAGAGAACTAGTTCTTGCTCTACAATTTTTTCCCAGGGAAACCAATGCAGCTGTTGAATGGCTTCCGGACTGTGGGACAAACATGCCAAAGTTGTATATTCCTTGATCTGATGAGACAGTAGACACCTTCTTGCCTAGTGCGTGGTTTTCAAGGATACAAATAGTGAACAGTCCTGTCTGAATGGCCTCATTCTACAGGTTTGATTTGCCACTCCTCCTCTCTAAGAGACAGTGGAGCACATAGAAGTCATTATTAGTTCATGGACCTTGCAGAACCTGGAATTCACTCTCAGGGTGAGGGGCAGATCTAGGTTAAAGATTATCTTGTTCTTGAAAGCAAACAACTTTTGCCATGAATAGGACCCCCAACTTAAAACACTTTGAGGACAGAATTCTGTTAGAAGTTAACACCTTGAAAGAAGCCATCCCCAAAAACATAATGGTCTCTTGAGTGTTAAGTTAAGAAAGGCACAGTACAGATCAGGAGGGTGTGCAGAGATGTGAGGTTCTGGAAGACTACGCAACAATGCACAAGTGGCCAGAGCTGATTAAACTTGATAACAGATTTCAACAATCTAAGGAAGCAATTCCCTATTTGTTTGTGAAACTGATACACACATTTTACAGGCAGAGAAATTCCTGACATATTGATTAAAAAAAATCATTCTTGTGGTTCAAGCTAATTTTTTTTAAAATTGCTAGACAAGTTATTTTGAGATATATTACATATTAAGGACATTTGTCGGCAATAAATTGTGCCTACAACAGAATCTAATTGCTCTGGGCCCACATTGCATTTAAAGCCATTACTCAAAGTGTTTTCGTTGTTGTTGTTGTTGTTAAGGCATTGCCAATAGCTTCACAATAAAAAACACACCAGTTACCTTGTAAGAAATATTCCTTTGCTGGGCAGTCTCCGATACTTTCTCCACCAGGTTTTGTAACCTTTGTTGCGTCGCATGTGATACATAACTAGCTACGTCAGGATGGATTTCCGTTATCCCATGCTTTTTACCTGAGTTTCCAAGGGGGGAAAAAATGGCATTGATGAATTAGAGCTAGGTCCTTTACCAGTGGCTGCATGAACTGGTTTTTCTTTCCATGAGTTGCAGATGAACAGGTGTGCTGCTACACCCAAAGTACACTGCCTTTCATCGAATATTCTATTTGGAATGATTGACAGAAGAACTATGGAGGAAATTAGAGCTGAGGTTTGTACACCAATGCAATGGCAAGTGAAAAGAAGGCTTCTTCCAAACACCTAAGTCAGGGGTGTCAAACTGGATTTCTTTGAGGGCCAGATCACCACTGTAGTTCTCCTCCGCAGGACGGCCGGGGGAAGGGGGGAGACGAGGGAGAAGGGATGGACGCCTCCTGCAGCACCTTGCCGGCCAAAACAGGGCAGGGGGGGTACGCACAGCCCCCATGCACCCGTTTTCGACCTGATCGGCCTCCTGCAGCACTCTGCCAGCCAAACTGGGGCAGACGGGGACCGCACGTGCCCCCACACCCAGTTTTGGCCAGCAGAGTGCTGCAGGAGGCCGACCAGGTTGAAAACAGGGTGCGGGGGGCCACACACGCCCCCCCCCATGCCCCGGTTTGGCTGCCAGAGGCACTGCAGGCTGGTCCTTTGCTATTTCCAGGCCTGCCCCACAGGCCAGATTTAAGCATCCCACGAGCCAGATCCGCCCCGCGGGCCATGAGTTTGACACCCCTGATCTAAGTGTACCAGAAGAATTTCCCTGCAAGTGCAGAATCCCATATCTGTGATGCCTACTGAGAATAAGTAACGTATGAAAGGTTCTTTTATTCACTGGAATACATGAAATACACAGCCCAGAGCCCCTCTCTGAGGGAGATAAGTGGTTATGAAGTGTGAAATGTAAACATAAAATATAAATCAATAGCTGAATACAGGAATAGGAAAACCTATTCCAATTTCATTCACACCACAATAAATCCCATTCTTTGGACCCTACTGCTATCCACACCAATGTTGAGTCTGTTAACATGATGCCTATGGAACATCATCCCTGTGTAAGTAAGACTGGCCTCCAGCTTGATACGCTTTCAAAAGGCCCTGGAGATCTGGTTTTGCCTGGGGACCCCAGGGTGATATGGAGCCCATCACATGGTTATTACGATTGTTGTTGCGAGGGGGGTGGCGGTATACTGGGTTTTGTTTCTGTAACCCATCCATGCTCACCATCAGTGAGTTGGGCAACCATGTAAATTTTCTTAATAAATCAATCAATTAAAAAATTAATGTTCACAGCTGTTTCCCAAAGCATTATCGCAGGCAATCGTAACTAGGGTAAAGTTCTAGATCAGGGGTCTCCAACCAGTGGTGAGTTTCAAATTTTTTACTACCGGGTGTGGCTTGGTGAGCGTTGCGTGGCTTGGTGAGCGTTGCATGGCTTGGTGGGTGTGGCATGGTGGGTGTGGCAGGGGAAGCATATTGCAAAATCCCCATTTCCTCCCGATCAGCTGGGACTCGGGAGGCAGAGAATAGATGGGGTCGCGGCCCGTCAGAGGTGGTATTTACCAGTTCTCCGAACTACTCAAAATTTCCACTACCGGTTCTCCAGAACTGGCCATAACCTGCTGAAACCCACTTCTGTCTCCAACCTTGGCAACTTTAAGACTTGTGGACTTCAACTCCCAGAATTCCTCAGCCAGATGGGAGTTGAAATCCACAAGTATTTATAAGTTCACAAGGTTGGAGACCCCATTCTAGCTCATTCAAATCTTCATTCGGGTCCACACGTTGGTAGAAATATTTACAGCTTCAAAACAAATTATTTATCTGATGTTATGTAATTAGTATGAGCTACAGGATTATTATCCAGGGAAGGAAATGGCCACTTCATCGGGTCTGTTGTTAATTCAGCCTGCTTTTTTTAAAGAGTAATTTCTAAGGCATCATAAAATTTCAAAAATTCTTGTTCAATTGAAAAACAACCAATTAAAGAGATTTTAATGTCTGCAGCCTTGAGTTATACTCACCAGACAGTAAAGACTGACTTCAGCTTCTTAGCAAGGAAGCCCATTGTCAAAATCATTTTTGTTTGTTTTGGGGTAATACGTGGAGCAGCCTTCCAAGTCAATAAATGATACAGTGCTAAATACATTTCCTATTAAAAAACACAGGTTGCTATAAACTACTAAATCACACTTTTGGTGGAAACCCACCTATTTCTAATATTCTTCTTTGCAAGGGTGTTGAGAGAAGAAAAGTTTCATCTTTACACGACCTTGTTAAAGTGCCTACCAATTCAGAATTGGTGGCCAATATACGTGCGCTTTCTTCCGATAGATTGACTCCTGCCATCGAGGCAACGTCGTTAATATCATCGTCATCCCTTCAGAGAAAAAAAAAACATCTTATTAACATCTGCAAAAAAAAAATAATGCTATTCACAGGCCAAGAATTTATAAAGTGTTTGGTGAGGCTAAACTAAAACAAAAACACTTTTTTAAAGGACACAAAGTGAAAAGTACTCTTAGTGTACACAGGGCCTCTCCTCTGGCTGGAACGACGCTTGTCCAAGTGTCTGGCATGTGGGAAATGGTAAAGCGTGGTCCGAGGCAGATGGGGAGTGGGAGGGAAATTCAGCTCACTAAAGCTGGGGTCTCCAACCTTGGCAACTTTAAGACTTGTGAACTTCAACTCCCAGAATTCCTCAGCCAGCAAAGCTTGTGGACTTCAACTCCCAGTCAGCAAAGCTGGCTGAGGAACTCTGGGAATTGAAGTCCACAAATCTTAAAGTTGCCAAGGTTGGAGACCATTGCACTAAAGCAGTGGTTCCCAAAGTGTGAGCCGCGGCTCCCTGGGGAGCCGCGCTATCGTCATAAGGGCGCCGCGAAATATTCCGCCCGCTGGGTCTAACGCTGATGCGCCATTTCTGAAACGGCTAGTGCGCATGCGCAGTTGCAAGTCGGATTGCTATGGGAGCCGCGAACCAAAAAAGATTGGGAACCTCTGCACTAAAGTATTCAATGGCCAGCAAGGGGTGCTATTTCCTAACATGAAAAGTAAAAAAATAAAAGAGTCCCCTTAATAGTTAATTGGCTTTAGTAATAGCGTTTAAGACTTCATAGTGCTTTACAGGACTCTCTAAACCAGTGATTCTCAATCTTGGCAAGTTTAAGTTGTGTGGACATCAACTCCCAGAATTCTCCAGTCAGCATAGCTAGCTGGGGAATTCTGGGAATTGAAGTCCACCCATTTTAAAACTTCCCAAGGTTGAGAAACACTGCTCTAAGCGGTTTACAGAGTCAGCCTATTGCCCCCAACAATCTGGGTCCTCATTTTACCGACCTCGGAAGGATGGAAGGCTGAGTCAACCTTGAGCAGATCAGGATCAAACTCCTGCAGTGGAATGCAAAGTTAACCTGAAAGACTGCTTTCAAACAACTGCATTATTTTATTATGTTTTCATTTGTTAAATTTATCTCGTCATGGGGATAGAGTATGATCTTTTCCTCTTCCTTTCCCTTCCCACTGGCAAAAACCATCAAATATACTCCAGTGGACTATCTTATAGCCAAAACATGTAAATTTTATTTCAAATGAAAGTGACGAGAGAGGTCTTTATGCGTGGAAGAGAAGACAAGAGAAAAAGCACCAGTTTGCTACTGGGAAACCCCATTTCTGGTGGTCGGAGATGGGAAAGGTTTCCCAGGTTTTGTCATATTTATACAAAAATGAATAAACGAGATAAAAATAAAGAGGGACAAGAATTCCTTGGGATAACAGTAGCCCAGATTCATTACACATCCTGAACAGTATATCAGTATTGATCTCCCTCAGCTTGGAGATCCCTTACTAAAAGTATGTAAAAAGAGACCACTTGATATATGACTTTTTCCTACTCTCCTTTCCACAGTTACACAATTTTAAAATTATTTTTAAAATCAGAAAGCATTTAGGCAATGTCACTAAAAACACTTCCCTGTCTTTTTTTTTTTTAGTAAACATACTCATGCCCACATCTTCTCCCTCCAAAGCATTCAATGCATCCCTTAAGTGTCTTAATTCCCAGATGTGTGAATAGAGGATTTTAACATCCTTTTGCTCTAATCTCCAAGTCCTTATGTATAATCACAGATAGCATGAATTAACCCAGCTTTCTCCAAACTGGCACTTTCCAAGTACATTGGACTACAACTTCCATAATTACCAATCAACATAGCCAGTTTATCTTGGAAAAACCAGAATAACAGAATTACAGAATTGGAAGGGATCTTGGGAGGTCTTCTAGTCCAACCCCCTGCTCAAGTAGGAGACCCTGTTCTATTTCAAACAAATGGCTGTCTGATCTCTTCTTAAAAATCTCGTGATAGAGCACCCATAACTTCTGGAGATATGCTGTTCCATTGATGGATTGTTCAAACTGTCAGGAAATTTCTCTTTGGTTTTAGATTGTTCCACTTTGTTGACAATAGCCCCAATTCCACATAATCAGAGGAAGAGAAGTTACATTAAATGTTGAAAAATGGAGCTGAAGGTAAGCCGAGTAACCTTATCTTTTTATGAGAAGTCTTCAAAGAGTCTAGAATTTACTCCCTAGCATTACAAACTCTCTTTTGCTGAGAAAGCAAAATAAATCAGGAAAAGGGAATACATGTCACAGTTTTTCTTCAAGAACAAATAAGATCGCTTACCGAAAAGAGCCTCCCCCAGGTTCTTTGAGTTTATTTTTTTGAGCAATTGCAGCTTGGGTTGAAAGAGTAGAAAGAGCTTTGGTTCCTGGTAATACTGTTTGCTTTACCACGGGGACTGTAAGAAAAGGAAACCAGCATGGGTGCTCCGCAGGCGAGATTAGCACACCAAAAACTGCAGAAAAATCTATGCAAATTGAAGGCGAGGGATGCAAACTTGTTTATTGCTCATGATTTTAGGTAGCTCACAAATCCAAGCTTGCTTTGGGGAAGAATGAAGGAAAGGGAAAATATACAGAAATGTATATATCTGTACAGAAATGACGACGGAGCAAATACAAAGAATAATGAAATAAGAGCTATAATCAGAGTTTACAGTGATCCTAATTCTAAGTTTTTTCAGGGGAGGGGAGGGGAGAGGAGAGGAGAGGAGAGGAGAGGAGAGGAGAGGAGAGGAGAGG
>WNWU01000033.1:7638055-7651871 GCA_012654045.1 Ptyas mucosa | reverse complement strand
GAGAGGAGAGGAGAGGAGAGGAGAGGAGAGGAGAGGAGAGGAGAGGATTAAAATACACAATTCAGAATTTGATCGGGTCAGTAAAATAGCAGATAATTCATTCTATTCATCAATAGCCCAGACCATCTCTCTCAGAAGCATATTTTGATTTATTCCAGGTCAAAAAAAAATCAATCCTACAAGGGGCTTATTATAGAAGTTGAGCAGGCTAAGCCCAAGGGCAGAGTTAAATGTATCAAAAGTTTGGAGTCATTATGTTCCCACAAGAGACCCAGGTTCAGCCTCCTTACCCTCCCATGAATTCTGTTGACCCTTATATAGCACCAATTTGGCTTGACCAATAGAAGATCAGATTCTCATGTATAGATAGGGGTGTAATAAACTTCTGCTGTTCTGGACTCAACTCTCGTTCCTGGTTACTTGTGCCTGACATTTGATGAATCAAACACTATTTCCAGGCGCAGTTTTACCAGCAAACACCAGATGTCACACTGAGAACGCCTAGCTCTTACCTGTCTGAAGTGCGTTCAGCTGAATTTGTTGAGGAGCGGTCAGCATAATACGGTTGTGGGGTGGCCGCAAAGCCACCATGGGCGTCTGGGTCAACGTCACCTGCGGAGGCCTAATTAATGTGCCTTGTTTCTGAGACTGCTGAATAACCTGCAAAAAGTTTTGGAGAAACAACCAGGGTATTATTCCATTATACCAGGACAAGTTTGCTTCTCAAAAGATTCAACGATTGCTGTTCCTCCACTAGCTTCTTTGAGAAAAAGCTGCGACTGACTAAGCCTGGCGCTAATCAGGGTTGTTGTTTTGTTGTTGTTGTTGTTTGTTTGTTTTTAGCTTTTCTATCAAGAGGCTAGATCAGTGATGGTTAACCTTTTTGGTGCCAAGTGCCCAAAGCACGTGTGTGCGTGTGCAAATACACGTGCGTATGCCCAGACCCCCAAAATGCAATGTGAGTGCCCCATGCATGCGCCCCCCCCATGCCCTGTTTTGGCTTCCAGGTTGGTGCAGGAGGCCTTCCAGGCCCAAAATGGGGCGCGGGGGGTGCACATGAATCTCCAAAATGCAATGCAAGCACCCCCCAAGCATGCGTCTAACCCTCCGTGCATGTGCGCACGTCCCCCGCATGCATTCTGGCCGGCAGGAGGCACGCATTCATGCACGGTGGAATTGGGTTGGGGTGATGGCTGGCGTGCCAGGCAACATGGCTCCGCAGGCCATTTCGGGCACACATGCCGTAGGTTTGCCATTATGGAGCTAGAATTTTCAAGTAAAAGCAGACAACTGTAAAAATGCAGTTTAAATCAAGGCAAAGGAATTACACAAGTGGCATGGATATTCCTTATGTGATTAGCAGAACGCTGGTACAGGTCTAAGACACATATTAGAGAATGACTGGATACATATTAGAGTTTGCATGCTTTCGAACTGCTAGGTTGGCAGGAGCTGGGGCGAGGACGGGAGCTCACCCCGTCGTGTGGTGCTCGAGTCTCGAGCCTGGGTTGCAGGCTTTCTACCTAACAAGTACAGTGTCTTAACAACTGAGCCACCGCGCCATCCTTGTTCATATGGAGCAAATTGTAAAAGAAACATAGAGTGAATGGAAGATCAGTCAATGGAGCTGATGAAATATCTTAAAATGAAAACGGTAGAGATTTTAAAGAATAAGAGGCAATGTATGAACTGGTATCCAGAAACAAGAATGATCTGCAAAGTCACACGCTTGTGAAGAAATACAGCGAGCGATGTTCCGCTGTAATCATTCTTTTTTCTTTGCTTTGCTTCTCTTTTCTTTCCTGACATGTTTCATTCATTTGGCTTGCTTTCACTTATGCCTTTTCTGCGCTCTACATAATGATGCGGGGTCCTATTATGCCGTTCCCTCCCAGCTCAACATAATAATGTTGAGCTGGGAGGGAACGGCATAATAGGTTTGTATGAATGAATGGACCACTCTTTCCCTCTTATTGGTAAGCGTCTGCAACACAGCCAGGATAACTTTTTTCAGCAAAAATACGGCAGGGGCAAAAAGATTAAAATACAAATCGTTTGCATCTTGCTGACGATGCGCTTTTGGGGGGGGGAGCAGGACCGCAGCCAAAAGAACGAAACATCCATCATGTCTAATTTGATACTAAGGGGGCAGAATCCAAGGACATGTAGCTTTCGTATTGTATATAAATTGTTGTTTATATATGTGTCACTGGTTTAGGTTTATAGGAGGGAAACGGCTGGTATGTGCTGGGAGACCAAAGAGAGACAGGAATCCAGTTCGATTTACACACCACCTGCGTGGGCTGCCCCTGCTTGCCAACTCCCACTTGGGTTGGCTGCGTTAGGCTGATGACCGGCTGCTGCAAGGTACTCGTGGCTGTGGCAGTGGTCTTTCCCGCCGTACGCTGGACCGAGCTGCTCAACATCACAGCGGTCAGAGCGGTCGTGGGCTGCGTCAAGGGCTGCTGCTGCTGGCTTTGCTGAATGAAAGCGGCCGAGTCAGGAGTCAGGTGTCTCAAGGCAGGTAAGCTCCGCTGTAAGAGAGACGGGATGCAAAAGCTTTTAGCAACTTAAGAGAACCATTCAAATCACAACCCAGCCCCAAAAGGAATTCCCCTTCTTGCATTGTTTACGCCAACTGACACGGGAGGTAGTACCTAAAGGTGTGGTACAGACGATCCTCGACTTACAACAGTTCATTTAGTGACCGTTCAACGTTACAATGACACTTTTAAAAAACGTGAGTTACGACTGTTTTTCATACGATCATTGCAGCTAACGTGATCAAAATTCATACACTTGGCAACTGGCTCATATTTATGACCGCTGCAGTGTCCCGGGGTCATGTGTGAACCTTTTGCGACCTTCTGACGAGCAAAGTCAACGGGGAAGCCAGATTCACTTAACAACTATGTTACTGACTTAACAACTGCAGGGATTCACTTAACAATTGTGGCAAGAGAGGACGTAAAATGGGGCAAAACTCACTTAACAAATTGTTCACTTAGCAGTAGAAAGTTTGGGCTCAATTGTGGTTGTAAGTCAAGGACTACATGTAGATTCAAATAACTTACATTTTAATGCAATATATTGTTGTGCAGGGAAATATAAAGTTTGCTATATACAGGTAGTCCTTGACTTATAATCAAAATCGAGCCTGGAATTTTGTTGGTTGATGAGTAGTTGCAATCATTAAGCTGTTCACCACATGACCTGAATTGATTTTACTACTATTTTTCCAAGGGACGTAAGTCACTGTAACTGTTGAGTGAATCATGTGGTCATATCCAATAGGCTTTTTTTTTTTTGCCATTTTTCTACCGGAAAAGGGGGGGGGGGGGGGGGATCACAAATTGTGGTCCCAGATTGTGGGATGCTGCAACTGGTCATAAATGCAAGCCAGTGGCCAAGCGCCCAAATACAAACACATGATAGTAGTGCGAGAGAGGCAGCCATAACTTTGAGGATGTATTGTAAGTAGCTTTTTTCAAATCCAGTGCAACTTCGACCAGTAGTTAAGTTGTCATAAATTGAGAACTTGATCTCTAATCAGGAACCTGAAGTTAATTTTAGGCTGTTATTTGACGGGAGGGAGGAGGGGGAGGGAAGAGAACTGTATATAAATGAACAAATAACAGAATCCTTCCTGAACTGAATAATTCACAGGGTAGGCAATCCTCAATCGATTGCAAATGAAACCAGAATTTCCTTCGTAAATTGCTGTGGTCATAAGTTCTTATGACAATTTTTACGGTGTGTTAAGCAAATCACTGGGATCATTAAGCAAATCCACTTTCCCAATGCACTGTTTTGTGTTTTGTTTTGTTTTGTTTTGTTTTGTTTTGTTTTGTTTCAGCAAAAAAAGGTTGAAATCATCGCCATATGATGGCAGGATGCTGCAACCGGTCATAAATGCAAGCTGGGTTGCTAATGTCCAAATTGTAACCACGTGGCAGCCAGGGTGGTATATTGATCATAAGTATTATTAGTAGAAGAGGGAAGTCACTTCCATAGCCATTGTAACTATGAGCTATCATTAAACAAAGATTGTAAGTCGAGGACTACCCGTAGAATTTTTCTCTAGAGAATATATATAGGGAATGAGTAAATAAACCCTTTTAAACTGAATCCACAACCTGGCTGTAATTTGTCCCTCTCTTTTGCCCATGTTATTTTTCAGTTCATTTCAACCACAGATTTACTCAATAGTCCCCTATAAAGAAATGTCATGGGACCCACCTGTCAAAAGCCGTGCGCTCAAAAAAAAAAAAAAACCCAGCCAATTATCGATTGAACTGATCATTGCTAATTAACAAAAACTGCCTGGAAAATAAGATATCCCATTCATAACATGTAATTGATTTCCTATCTGCATATTACCAACATTCAACAGGCATAAGAGCCTTGGATAGTACAGTGGTCTAAAGCACCCTGTTATTAACACAGCTGCCTGCAATTATTGCAGGTTCGAATCTCACCAAGGCTCAAGGTTGACTCAGACTTCCATCCTTTCTAAGGTGGGTAAAATGAGGACCCGGTTTGTGGGGGCAATAAGCTGATTTTGTATAAATATACAAAAAGTATGAAGGCTATTGCTTAGCGCATTGTAAGCCGCCCTGAGTCTCCGGAGAAGGGCGGCATATAAATCAAATTAAAAAAAAAAAAAGTCCTCCCTCAAACCATGTTTTTAGCAGCAGCACCTCCAGTCCTCAACTAAATTATTTTCAGTAGCTCTCCTATTCAACAAATTTTAAAACCCCTTCTCCTCCATAATGAGCTTTCTCTGCTTTTGACTTAGCCATGGCCTCTGAAACATAATGCGTGGACTCAGAGCTCACAGTAAGTCAAAATAAAAAGGAAGCTCATTTCAGGAGTAATCTCTTCTATGGCAAGATCCAGACCAGAGTCACACATTCATCAACCCCCACCTACCAATCAAAAGCACATACTGGTTTCTGCATCCATTCTACTGTAACCATCACAACAAGCATTTCATTGCGAATAGGTTTCCGAGTGCAAAGTCTTAATTATCCGGACAAAGAGAGGAAACTGTACAAAGATTAATTAAGGGATAAATGCAACTCGGAAAGCCAGCGCATCAACTATGCTGTTCAAAGATCCACTTATTCAAAATTGTCGGTACAGTTAAGTCTTTTGCTAGTCTGTGGCTAGCACATCGCCCAGCCTGGACTGAGGGGGTTTTGATTATTTTAATGGGTTTTAATATATGTTTAAACTATATACGTATACATTTATGTATTTTATGTATGTATATTTATGTATTCTATGTCTTTTATTGGGTTTGTTTTTACTTGTTGTGAGCCGCCCTGAGTCCCATGGAGATAGGGCGGCATACAAATTATATTAAATAAAATAAAATTAAATAAATAGTCTCCCCCTACAGCAAGACCAAGAGACAGCTCAGCTATTTTCACCCAACCCTACAAAGTAGAATCATAATTACTCTTCCTCTCTTCTCTCAAGTCAACTTACGGGTGTTATTTAAGTATTAAATAGATTGGTTGTATGTGGCTGCTCAAATTCAGTAACAATCAATAAAACAAATCACAACAACCAGTAAAAACAAAAGGAGCATTGCATACATGGAGCAAAACACAACGGTCAGTAAACTAAAGAAGTTCACCCAATACTCAGGCCCAAAGCCCAAGAATGCCTTAAATAGGGCCATCAGAATCTTATGTTGCACCACTGGGCAGGTGCCATAATAGAGAAGGCAACCTTGAGGATCCAATTAAGTGACATTGCTTGACAGAAGGGACATAGAATATGCCCACCCTGCCAGATTTCATGGGACAGTTGAAGACAGACTGTCCTGCAAATAACCTGGTTTATGGGGGCTTTATAGGTGATAATTAACATTCTGAATTGCACTAGAAATCCAGTAAGAACCAATAAAACTTGCAGAATAAATGTGGCTACATAGGTGAAATGAAGTACAGTCATGATTATCCACACTGTTGTGTCCTAGACTAGCTGAAACCTCATCACAACCACACCCTTAAAGTCCTTACCCAGAAAGGCACAAACATTTAAACAAGTACCAGAATAGATTAATACCACAACTTATTAATAGAAAACTTTTATTTATAAACAAAGCATTTACCACCGTAAAATATTTCTCTTTTTTT
The DNA here is from genome assembly GCA_012654045.1 of Ptyas mucosa. Taxonomy (NCBI): domain Eukaryota; kingdom Metazoa; phylum Chordata; class Lepidosauria; order Squamata; family Colubridae; genus Ptyas; species Ptyas mucosa. Next base: position 7,645,722 of record WNWU01000033.1, on the reverse strand, counting down.
TTTCATTATACTTTTGCACAAATTACAAGTCCCACGAAAGCATGCACTGATGTTATTAAAAGGATTGTTCATAGCTTATTAAAATAGTCATAGTTTTCCACCCACAAGGACCATCTATGCTATGGGGAATTTTAAAAATAAAGAAATAAAAATTAGCATGTCCAGAGACATACAGAACAAAATTAGTATGTCCATAGTTTTTAAATTGTTTTTTTTTTAAATTTTTGAAACTTTCTGCACATTTTTCAGTATTCCCAATGTGAAAACTGGTGTACGGAAATCAAACACAAACTAAAAGAAAAGCCATCCTTGAAAAGGTGAGCTGGATTGGAGAAATTCTATCGCACACACAGACAGAAATGCTAAGATTCTCCAACGTCTCACAAGGAATGGCTTCTGGATGAAAACCTGGAAATACTACGGATTTTATTACAATATTAGGAGGATTCAAACTAAAGTAGAAACCTATATTGCATTGTAATTTGAGCCTTTACCACACTGCCCTAGGAATAATTCACAAAATTGCCCTACCAATGTCCTAGGTTAGAGAGCCATGGTGGCACAGTAGTTAGAATGCAGTATTGCAGACTAATTCTGCCGACTGCCAGCAGTTCGATCCTGACAGGCTCAAAGTTGACTCAGCCTTCCATCCTTCCAAGGAAGGTAAAATGCGGACCCAGATATGTTGACTCTGTAAACTGCTTAGAGAGGGTTGTAAAGCACTATGAAGTGGTATATAAGTCTAAGTGCTATTATAATATCAAACTTGTGTACTAACAATACATTATACCAGGGGTGTCCAAACTTGTCAATTTTAAGACTTGTGGGCTTCAGCTCCCAACATGTTTGGCTGGGGAATTCTGAGAGTTGAAGTCTACAAGTCTTAAAGTTGATAATGTTAGACATCCCTGCATTATACAGTTCTAGAACTTTAGCTCTTAGACACATGTACACACCGTTTTTTAAAAAAATGAAGTATATGTACTCATTACATATACAATAAGCACTATGCCAGTTACATTACAGCTTGTTACTTTATCCAGCATATGACACTTCCAAACAGTCAGCATATGAATTCGACCTTAGTTTAACGTTCTGCTTACTACTATTTCTGAACTCAGTAATTCATTTTCTGTATCACCAAATCTTCCTATGAGTTCTCTACAATCTTGTCACGGAAGAGAGAATAATTGTTCTTCCAGTCATCATTCAACGATTTTTATTACTCTTTTCTGATTCCTTTGTTTGCAGTAACTTTCCTAAGAAAGTCCAAGTTTATTGTTGCAGGAAATACAAAACTAATGAAAAGGTATTATTACCTTCAAGAAAGGCACAAGGTATGGTTGAGGTGAAGAATTAAGTTCCCGGTACAACCTACTCGTGAAGTCTTCTGCTTCAATCTTTCCATCCTATGAAACACATGTCAAATTTAGGGAATAGATTACAATACCAAGTCTTCATACATTTAAGCTCACAAATAATGATACTGCAATGTGGTAATTCACAGCAACATTACAGAACTTTCTTTCATTAATTAAATTAAACAGTCTTTTTAGTAATTCAATTAAATATCTGTTTGTTTATGGGTGACACCCAGGGGTGGGCTGCTGGAGGTTCGCAGGGGTTCGGGAGAACCTCTAGCTAAGATTCTGTGCAGTTCGGAGAACCCCCAAATCCCACTCCTGGCTGGCCCGCCCACCCTGCCTCGCCCCTCCCAGGAGTCCCCACGCGGCCCATTTTGGATGTAGGCAAGTGCAGGACATGCGCAGAGGCTTGGGGAGGGGGAAAAACAGGCCTACTGAAAATTCAGAAAGGTCTACAGAGCCTGGGGAGGCTGTTTTTGCCCTCCCAGAGGCTCAAGGAAAGCTTCCAGAGCCCGGGGAGGGCAGAAATGCCTCCGCCCCCCCCCCGCCGTGGTGCAGGAGGCCAACTAGGCCACGCCCACCATGGCCACGCCCACCCAGCAACTGGGCAGAGAACCCCTTGCTAAATTTTTTGAAGGCCACCCCTGGTGATACCTTATGGACTTTACTAAAATGAGAAAGGGACTGCTGGATAAGTCAAAAGTTGGGGAGAAGGAGAAACCTGCCACAGTTCTTTTTTAGTCCACAGATCAGTACCATAACCTAAACAAATCACTCAGAGTAACCCAGAGGTTCCCAATCTTTTTCGGTTCGCGGCTCCCCTAGCAATCCGACTTGCAACTGCGCATGCGCACTAGACGTTTCAGAAATGGCGCATCAGCGTTAGACCCAGCGGGCGGAATATTTCGCGGCGCCCTTATGAGGATAGCGCGGCTCCCCAGGGAGCCGCGGCGCACACTTTGGGAACCACTGGAGTAACCCATAAAACTTTTCAGGATTTGGCTCTTCCAAGAAACTATGTAAGATTTAGGATTAGATTTAGGGTTAGGGTTAAAAAATGTAATCTTTAAACAATACTGTGATTTACCGTATTTTCTGGCGTATAAGACTACTTTTTAACACAGGAAAACCCTCTCAAAAGTCAGTGGTCGTCTTATACGCCGGGTATAAGCCTACCGACGCTCCGACTTCCCCAGCTGACCCCCAGTGATGGCGAGCCCCAGCTGTCTGGGGAAGTCGGAGCGTCGGTAATATCCACCTGGATGCCTGGGACGGTGGGGGAAAGCTCTGCGCAGCAACCAGCTGGGTCCAGCATTCAGCGGCATGCAGCCTTGACGAGATCGGCACAGCTTCCCGAATCTGAGTTGCCGGCGCTGACCGATGACGCTACGGGAGCGCCGACAACATTGGGGGGTAGTCTTATACGGCGAGTATAGCCCAAACCCTATATTTTAATAGGAAAAGTATGGGGTCGTCTTATACGCCCAGTCGTCTTATATGCCCAGTCGTCTTATACGCCGGAAAATACGGTAATTTTTTTTAAAAAAATGTTCTTGTATCCACAACCCTGCTTAAGATCAACCATGGCTGCAATAATTATTTGAACAGGCCCTCTTACCAGCAAGTTCTGGACTAGCTCTTTCACATTAGCTGCAGTTTCTGTCGACTGCTTTCCAGAAGAGGCCAGTTTTATTAGCGTTGAGAGAAAATTCTTGCATTTCTTCACATTTTCCATGGTTTCCTATTAAAACAGATAAGATAAAACAGGTCAGCTTTTTTTTTTTTAAAGTAAAGCTAGGGGAAAAAAACAGGCTCTGAGATCTAAAAGGGTGACTGAATAACCAACTTGAGGAAATGGGCATAGCTGCATGCAGCTCTTTTGACCCTCAAACCATACAGGTGAAACTCGAAAAATTAGAATATCGTGCAAAAGTTCATTTATTTCAGTAATGCAACTTAAAAAGTGAAACTAATATATGAGATAGACTCATTACATACAAAGCGAGATAGTTCAAGCCTTGATTTGTCATAATTTTGATTATTATGGCTTACAGATCATGAAAACCCCAAATTCACAATCTCAGAAAATTAGAATATTACATGAAATCAATAAAACAAGGATTGTACATAGAACAATATGAAAAGTATAAGCATGCAGATGTACTCAGTACTTGGTTTGGGCCCCTTTTGCATCAATTACTGCCTCAATGCGGCATGGCATGGATGCTATCAGCCTGTGGCACTGCTGAGGTGTTATGGAAGACCAGGATGCTTCAATAGTGGCCTTCAGCTCTTCTGCATTGTTCGGTCTCATGTTTCTCATCTTTCTCTTGGCAATGCCCCATAGATTCTCTATGGGGTTCAGGTCAGGCGAGTTTGCTGGCCAATCAAGCACAGTAATCCCATGGTCATTGAACCAGGTTTTGGTACTTTTGGCAGTGTGGTCAGGTGCCAAGTCCTGCTGGAAAATGAAGTCAGCATCCCCATAAAGCTCGTCTGCGGAAGGAAGCATGAAGTGCTCCAAAATCTCCTGGTAGACGGCTGTAATGAAGCACAGTGGACCAACACCAGCAGATGACATGGCTCCTCAAATCAACACAGACTGTGGAAACTTTGCACTGGACTTCAAGCATCTTGCAGTGTGTGCCTCTCCATTCTTCCTCCAGACTCTGGGTCCTTGGTTTCCAAATGAGATGCAAAAGTTGCTCTCATCAGAAAAGAGGACTTTGGACCACTGAGCAACAGACCAGTTCTTTTTGTCTTTAGCCCAGGTAAGATGCTTCTGACATTGTTTGTTGTTCAGGAGCGGCTTGACAAGGGGAATACAACATTTGAAGCCCATGTCCAGGATCCATCTGTGTGTGGTGGCTCTTGATGCACTGATTCCAGCCTCAGTCCACTCCTTGTGAAAGTCCCCAACACTTTTGAATGGCCTTTTCCTGACAATCCTCTCCAGGCTGTGGTCATCCCTGCTGCTTGTGCACCTTTTTCTTCCACACTTTTCCCTTCCACATAACTTTCTATTAATGTGCTTTGATACAGCACTTTGGGAACATCCAACTTCTTTTGCAATTACCTTTTGAGGCTTTCCCTCCTTATGGAGGGTGTCAATGATGGTTTTCTGCACAACTGTCAGGTCAGCAGTCTTTCCCATGATTGTGATTCCTATTGAACCAGACTGAGAGACCATTTAAAGGCTCAGGAACCCTTTGCAGGTGTTATGGCTTAATTAGCTGATTAGAGTGGGACACTTTGAGCCTAGAATATTGAACCTTTTCACAATATTCTAATTTTCTGAGATTGTGAATTTGGGGTTTTCATGAGCTGTAAACCATAATCATCAAAATTATGATAAATCAAGGCTTGAACTATCTCGCTTTGCATGTAATGAATCTATCTCATATATTAGTTTCACCTTTTAAGTTGCATTACTGAAATAAATGAACTTTTGCACAATATTCTAATTTTTTGAGTTTCACCTGTATGTAAAGGCTTGAAGTGAATAAATTTACTAGTAAACAACAACAAAAATAACCCTCCACGAGCATTTAAATAGGCAATGTATTTCTTTTATAAAATTATTAATTGTAGATTTTGCTTATATACATAGAAGGTCATTTTAGTGAATAATTTAGCGCCCAAGTAACTTTTATATTCGTTCCCGTTGGCATCTATAGCCTCATAACAGTCAGGTAGTCCTTGAATAACAACTGCCTGTTTAGTGTCCTTTCAAAGTTGCAGCAATACTGAATAATGATTTATAACTTGGTCCTCACACTTATAGTTATTGCAGCATCCCCAGGGTCAGTGATCAAAATTCAGGCGCTTAGCAACCAGCATGTATTTACAATAATTGCAGTGTCATGTGATCGCCATTTGCCAGTCAATTTCCAACAAGCACCGTAAATGGCGGAAGCAGGATACGCTTAATGACTACATGGTTCACTTAACAACTGCAGTGATTCGCTTAACAACCGTGGGAAAACAGGTCATAGAATCGGGTGCGATTCACTTAACAACCCATTGTTTAGCAACGGAACTTCAGTTCCCAATTGTGGTTGTTAAGTCAAGGACTACCTGACTCAGGGACTGTAGTTTCATACTTCTAAAATATGTCATAGTCTATAGCAGTGGCCCCCAAACTTTTGGGCACCAGGGACCAGTTCCGTGGAGAGAGGTTTTTCCACGGGCCAGAGGAGGCGTGGTTTGCACAGCCCAGTTTCTGGCATGCCGCAGACTGGTATCGGTCCATGGACCGAAGGTTGGAGACTCCTGGTTTTACCAATAATCTCATCTTCCATACTGAACATTTATTTGAGGAGAGATTCTGCTCTTGGTGAGCTAACAAGATCAGTCTTTTGCCTTGCAGCAAATAGCAATCAGCATCTTACTGTGGCCGCAGTAGAGGTTGCTGTGGCTCCTTGCACTGTCCTTTGAGGGGTTCCAGTCTGCACAGCAGTCGCTGTTCCTAATGCTGTTGTTTGTGCAGGACTACCCAGAACAATCTGAGGCTGCAACACAAAGATATTAGATTGGAGGTGGGGAGGGAGAAGAGGAAGGAAGAGAAATAAGAGCAAATTCATTACAATCAGATTGTCTTCCGTGGTCGATCTCCCAAAATAGACACTGCTTTTTAGATACTGTTTAATGCCATTTAAAAGAAGGACCGCCAGGTGGCACAAAATCCCATGCATTCAACTGAAAATCCTGGAAGTGGATTTTAAAAAGCGCTGGTTAAAAAAAGGAGGTGGTGGTAGAATTTGCACACAGGAGTGTGTAAACCATTGGTTACAGCTCACTGCTAGAGCCAATAAACTTGTTTCACTTTTGCTTCTTAAGAATTGCCCCCAATTGTGGGTCTGCTGAGCAAACAAACACATATGAGACATTAATCACGGACTTGGAAAGTGGGCGGTAGGTGGGAATGTTTGCTGCCATGTCCCAACAGCAGCCTAAAAGGGTAACTTTTAACCACAATTTACGAAGGGAGGCAGAAAAATGTATTGGGTAGTTTAAAAGATATTATTTAAGGGAAGAGCTGAAACGTATTTCCAGCTTCCTTTGCCTCTTGCCTGACAACTATTAAAAGTCCAAATATCAGGAAATAACTAATTTACAAGCATTAATCTAAACCATTTGCAACATTAGATATATTAAATACATTTTAAAAGGGAGGCATCTGCTTAAACAGACTTCAACACAGGATGGATAAATATTAAGTAGGTGATAGCCATGCAGTCACAATAATGCCTGCATTAACCAGACACAGACAGACAAATCCAAGTTTGCTATTTCTTTCCAAGTTTTCAGGCTTGTAATCTATCGGGAATATTTGCTGCTGAGAATTTTTCTATTGTGAACAATATTCAAATGTATGATCTTATGCCATCTAAATCAGAAGACTTCGTGATTTACTGTAATTTAAAAGCAAATATCTAAGAGGGGTTTCTGGAATATTACTTGCAATGTGTATGGAATTCCAGCTGTAAGAAGATAATCTTACAAATCTAAGATTACATTCCAATAAAGTGCCCAACAATCCTGATCCCAGTCTTCAGAGAAGGCTTTTACCGATCAAGAAATCTTACGAAGTTTCCAATGAATTTCCTTGTTCGGGATCCACTACTATTTTAAGAAGTCAGCTGCAATCCTTTGTATATGGCTTAATAGCAAACCCATTTTTTACAGTAGGACTCGCCCATCTATTTGGGAGAAGGTCCGTTAATCTCACCGAGGCGTCTTAGCAGAATAGAAGTCTATAGAGAGCCTCGGTCATCCAAGTCATGGTTGTCTTGAGGGTGCTTTTTCAAAAGGCAACTGGACTGTTTTTTTCCTTGAGGAAGAAGAAGATGTTTTGCTTCTCACCCAAGAAGCTTCAACAGTTGTGGGGATGAACTATCCTTCCATCCCCCCACCACCCATTCACAACTGATGAGGCTTCTTTGATGAGAAGCAAAGTGTCTTCTTCTTCCTCCTCCTCCTCTAGGAAAACACAGGCCAGTTGCCTTTTGGAAACGCACCTTTGAGATATAGAAGCTCATATTGTTTGTAGACAGTAATGAATAATAATGAAGAGATGAAGAGCATGTGCTGGTTTTCTCTCTTTGTTTGCTGTTTTCAAAAAGATGACCACTACCCTAACTGCATCACAGTACTTGGCTAATTGCGCCCTTCAGTAGAATAGAGTAGAATAGAGTAGAGTAGAGTACAGTAGAGTAGGGTAGGGTAGGGTAGAGATAGAGAGTGGAGAGTGGAGTGGAGTGGAGTGGAGTGGAGTGGAGTGGAGTGGAGTGGAGTGGAGTG
>WNWU01000033.1:7484192-7629948 GCA_012654045.1 Ptyas mucosa | reverse complement strand
AGGGAAGGGAAATTTGTTTATGGGAAAGGAAATATTTCTGGCCACGTTTATCAATTTAAGTTTTGAATACAGGTGCTTTCTAGACTAGGACCTGCCACAGCAGCAGGGGCAAAATTTAATTTGCACAAAGGGACTGCACGTGGCCAGAAATATTGTCTATACAGTGAACCAGGCTCCTTAATCCTGTTACAGGATAAGCTGAAGCTCACCAAGTGTAAAGGGAAAGCATCTTGCAGGCATGGAAAGCCACTTTAGTATAGACTGCACTTTTGATGGCCATTGGAACTAAATCTTGCCTAACAAAAAAGCTCAGGTATAATTTGCTGATACTTAGAAATATGTATCTAAATCAGTGGTGTCAAACTCGATTTCATTGAGGGCATTGATGCCACTCATCGAGGCTCCGTTTTCTGCCACGATGGCCTCCAGGAGCCCTCTGCCAGTGAAAACAGAGCCACAGCTGAAAAAGGAGGGTGGGTGGGCCACGCACAGCCTCCCCAAGTTCAGTTTTCACTGGCAAAGGGTTGTGGGAGGCCATCATGGCCGAAAACGGAGCTCAGGAAGGCCACGCATGGCCCTCCCAAGCACCGTTTTCACTGGCAGAGGCACCACAGGTGAGTCCTTTGCTGTTTCCAGGGTGGGGCCGCAGGCCAGATCTAAGCACCCTGAGTCTGACACCCCTGATCTAAAACTTCTACTCTTAAAAGTGAAGAAACCCTTAAGAGATTAGTAAAGCTGAAATACCGATCCAAATGTGCTGCATTCAGAATTTTCTGTTTTGCTACATTTTGAATCCGCAGCTGCTTATTTCTTAAAACAGCAATTCACCAGCAAGAAGAGGAACACGCCAGTGATTCAGAAAAGTGGACCAAACATGACAGCAGATTTAAAGCCTGCACTTTTACTCTTGCAGAACATTACCAGCATCACTTAAACATTATAACAGCAATATAGCTAGTCCTCCTTTAGCAACCATAATTGGGACAGGCAACTTGTTAAGCAAACCTGTTGCTAAGTAAACCTTGAAACTGGGTTTATGAAGTTGTGTTTGAGGTTTCCTTAGCTTTACAGATCTGCAGAGTTCGTAAATGTCGTAAATTTTCTATTTCATCACTGTCATAATTTTGAACAGTTGCCAAACAAGGCAGTCACTAAATGAGGACTTCCTGTAATTTATACATTGACTCACTTTCCATTAAGATATCAGTACTCCACTGCTTTTTTATACAGAAACCAAACTGGCTAATCTATGAATGAATGAATAGATGAGCACGAATCTTATATAAAATATGGCGATATCCCAGAAACAGCTGTATCTTCTACATCCAATTTTCCTCTGACTTCAGAAATTACTATCACCACCACAATTACCCATTCATAAATATATGTGTACACATATTTGGTCACACATAAAAGATCACACATTTGGCAGTATATGAAAGCTTATACTATTAGCTTTATAGAAACCACTGAAAAAATTCAGTGATAGTTGATATAATAACTTTAATACACACATACACACAAAATGTAATCTTCACACTAAGAGGATTTTTTGTTTGTTCTGATCCACCAGAAAAATTTACTAATTTTCCTGGAGAAAATCACAAGAGTGATTATTATTTTAGAGTGCTAGCTAAATAATATACACTATGATTACCAGAAACTTCAGAAAAAAAAAGTTTTAACAAAAGATTTAAAAAATTAATCGCTTTAGGAATCATATTTTTAAATATTATGTTGATCTATATCACAACTTTCAGTAACAGTATAAACAACAACAAATAAAAATTTCAAACAAGATGCGAACTGTACAATATGTGTCATAACATCACTGCACACGTTATGTAAAAGCCATCATCCATGAAATAACATTATTACACAAATTGATATTAATAGGTCTGAGGGAAAACTAGACTGCTTTGTGCCAAGTCCATTGCATCAGAGTATGGTAAACTGAGATTTTGCTGTCTCACAAACAGCACTTAAAGCAAAACACTCATGGCTAAATGCTCCCATTCCAGATTTCGATGCAGAAGTAACTTTACTTGCCTAGATTATGCTTATCAGGCACAGCCTAGTTGAGAGCTACTATAAACCAATAGTTTCTTGACCTTGACAACTTGGCTAGCTGGGGAATTCTGGGAGTTGAAATCCACTTACTTAAAGAGTTCCTAAGGTTGTGAAATACTGCTATAAACATTTAAGAGCCTCTCAGTTCAAAACCTGGTGTCTTTATTCTAGGGTATATATAAAATTGCAAGGTACTTTCGGCCCATTTTTATGTTGCATCTCTATTCTGAAACAGTGATTCACCGCACTCAGAAAGGGGAAACCTGCACTTAAGAACAATATATCGAGTGCCACTTTTAAATATTGGTCACCAATGCAGAGGTTTGAGAGAGAAATGAGGAATTTTTCCAAAGGAAGGCATAAATGTCTCCCAATACAGGTTGTCTGGCCTCCCAACCAGTTCAATGCAATCCTCCTGCTCCCCCAATTTATTATTTATTTTATTTATTTTATTAGTCATATTTCTATGCCGCCCACTCTCCGAGGACTCTGAGCGGCTTACACCAAAGACAGTATACTATAGCATATTGCCCCCAACAATCTGGGTCCTTATTTTACCCACCTCGGAAGGATGGAAGGCTGAGTCAACTTTGAGCCGGTGAGATTTGATCCGCTGATCTGCTGAACTAGCAGTCAGCTGAAGTAGCTGCAGTACTGCACTCTAACCACTGCGCCACCTTTTGCCTCTTCTTCTATCCTAGAAGCTTTATACATTGTGCAGTTACACACTAGTAAAAGGCAAAGGTAAAGGTTCCCCTCGCACATATGTGCTAGTTGTTCCCGACTCTAGGGGGCAGTGCTCATCTCCGTTTCAAAGCCGAAGAGCCAACTTTTTTCAGCGCCGCTGTAGCTTCAAACAGTCACTAAGCGAACTGTTGTAAGTGGAGGACTACCTGTACATCTAAATGCTATTGCTTTAAGTGTCCAACATAGCATAACAGGATACCATCGCCAGAAACCTGTTGATGCTCAGGAAAGTACACACACTAGCTAAAAAAAAAAAAAAGGAAAACAGTTAAAACAGGCAAAGCACATATCGCCACACCAAAACACTGCCAGCGTCAGCCAGCCTACGTTTTGGGTTTTGTTCGTTTCTGAGGTTTGCTGGTTGGGCACACTTCGGAACAAACTGCTGAGCTGAGGTCAGCTATCACTGTAATTTATCTTCATCTATAAAAAGGTACTCTTAGCAGAGGAAAGATGCTGCTAGAGCTTGGAATTTACTGCATACTGGCCTCTCATATTTTTATTGCTTTTTTTTTTTAGTATAATAATTTCAAATCTTAATCAAAGAATGGGGGGGGGGCAGAAATAAGCGAGGTAGCAAAAAGAGACCTCTCTCAAGGCATATGGGTGTATACAGGCAGCATGCTGGAAACTCAAAACATAATACATGCAGAAATACATAAATGTTTTCGTGAAATAAACACGTAGCACTGAAAGTACTGATTTTTTTTTTCAATCACTAATTAAAGGTAGAATCCGGGTCCAACAGCAAAGCAATAGCACTGACTCTGCTTACCTTTCAAAAGAACGAAAACATGATTTGGCCAATGGACCCAGAGACAAGGGAATGTGGTAGAGCTGGCATACTGGTTGTACTGAGTGTTGTTATGATATGTGACTACCTCGGCTATGAATTTTTAAGGATATTTTTAAGACGCTTTTATATTTTTTTAATCGTATTGTTCTTTTCTGTTGTTTTTATATTTGTTTCAAGTGGTGTGTGTGTGTGTGTGTGTGTGTGTGTGTGTGTTTTGTGAGGTTTTCACAGGTGTTTGCATGTAGGTCTTTGGTTATTCGGGTTTTCTCCCGCGTAAAATTGGAAGTGTCTTGGCGACGTTTTGACGAAGTCTCATTCGTCATCTTCAGTCTGGTGTTTTCGGCTTCGTGCTTCTAGGAGCAATGTGTGAACACAGCCAAGCTCCCACCCAATCAGTTCACACCCCCACTAGCAGTTAAAAGGAAGAAACAGCTGAGATCACACATTGCTCCTAGAAACACGAAGCCGAAAACACCAGCCTGAAGATGACGAATGAGACTTCGTCGAAACGTCACCAAGACACTTCCAATTTTACGCAGGAGAAAACCTGAATAACCAAAGACCTACATACACACACACACACACACATGTATATACATATGCGTGTGTGTGTGTGTGTGTGTGTGTGTGTGTTTGTTTGTTTTCGTAGATTTTCACGGGTACAGGTATGCACCTCCCCACCAGTATTTATAGAGAGACGGCATCTCCGATCACGCTTTGCTCGCATAAGCACGAAGCCGAAGACACCACTGAAGATGAGTGAGACCTCGTCAAAACGTCGCCAAGATACTCTCAATCTTACATGGGAAAAGACCCAAATACGCCAAGACTTGCACACACACACACACACACACATCTATATATATGTATGTTTTTCTTTCTTTTTCGTAGGTTTTATGTGTATTTCTCTTTAGCCAGGGTCTACCTACATAAACCAAGATGTTATGCAGCCCTAGTTCAGTGAAATCCCAATTCACTAGTTTCTGGGCTTTTTTTCTTCTTCTGGCAGCCAGCAGACCTTTTGCTGCCCATTGGGGAGCTGGCTGCCAGAAGAAGAAAAAAAAAGCCCAGAAACTAGTGAATTGGGATTTCACTGAACTAGGGCTGCATAACATCTTGGTTTACGTAGGTAGAACCTGGCTAAAGATATATACATACATACATACATACATACATACATACATACATACACACAGCTACAATATAAGGATATCTGCAAGAGGGACCTAAAGGCCCTGGGAATGGACATTAACAATTGGGAAACCTTGATCTCCGATTGTTCAGCTTGGAGGCTAAAGACGTAGCATGGCCTTCTCCAATTCGAAGAGACACTTGTTCGGTAGGCTGAGGCAAAGAGGCAGTCCCGGAACCAGCAAAATCTGGGGTTGGGCAGGGGACGGAATGTATCTGCCCTCAGTGTGGAAGGGAGTGCCACTCTCAAATTGGCCTTTTTAGTCACACTAGATGCTGTTTAGGACCTCTTTCCAGAGCACAATACCATAATCTTTTGAGATTGAAGGATGCCAATGATATGTATATATTAAATAAGTCGTGTGTGTGTGTGTGTGTGTGTGCATGAATGACAGCTATATAAATTTCATAAATAAATTTTAAAAGCCTGGAATGGACGTTGCTTACCTGAACGTCCTTTCTGGGCGCGCTGCTGGAGAATCCAAGAGCGTGGGTTATTCCCTTCAGCTAGGCTGACACTGAGTGTGTGTGTGTGCCTTTAAGAAAGACAGTTGACTCCGCCTCCAGGGTCTGGCTGAGGCTCAGTTCCTTTTCACGAAGGAAGGCTTGCACGGAAGCTCCAAATCAGTTGTAGTCCCAGAGCAGAAGTCGGCAAGGGTGGGTTGGATTCTCCAGCAGCGCGCCCAGAAAGGACGTTCAGGTAAGCAACGTCCATTCTCTGGCGCGCTGCTTGGAGAATCCAAGAGCGTGGGACGTACCCAAGCAAGTGTTAGTCAGGGGGGGAGACTGAATGCTCCCGGCCAACGTGAGAAGAGATTACAGACTGTAGCACGCGTCGTCCAAAGGACGCCTCAGCCGAGGCAAAGGAGTCAACCTTGTAGTGACGGGCGAATGGTGTAAGTGAGGTCCAGGTTGCTGCTCGACAAATGTCCAGGATGGATGCCTGTGTGGCCCAAGCAGCTGTTGTCGAGGCGCTCCTCGTCGAGTGGGGCAGAATGCGGCCGGGCGGTGTCCTGTTCCGAATCGTGTAGGCTTTAGCGATACATGCCTTGAGCCAACGACCAATGGTGGCCGAAGAGACCTTGTGACCCATCGAGGCAGGTAAGAATGATATGAAGAGTGCCTCCGACTTCCGAAATGGCGCCGTCCGTTTGATGTAGTAACGGAGGGCCCGCCGAACGTCGAGAGTATGCCACTGAGCCTCTAGGCGATGTTGAGGTGCTGGGCAAAAATCCGGCAGTATCAGTTCAAGAGATCGATGGTACATTGAATTAATTTTTGGCAAAAAAGATGGATCCGTCCGAAGCACAACCCTGTTTGCATGGAAGATACAAAGGTCGGAACGAACGGATAGCGCAGCAAGTTCAGAAACTCTCCTGGCCGACGTGATCGCGACGAGGAATGCAACCTTAAGGGTCAGGAACCGCAGGCAGACAGAAGACAGAGGCTCAAACGGCGGAGCCATAAGAGCCCTTAGAACCAGAGTCAGGTCCCATGTCGGGAATCGGTGGACGACGGGGGGGCGGAGGTTGGTCGCTCCCCTGAGAAACTTCCGTATCCGCGGATCCTGCGACAGTGGGCGGTCGGAACCGCATGGTAAGAGTGAAGACAAGGCGGCCACCTGTCGTCGGAGAGTACTCGGCGCAAGGCCCTTGTCGAAACCATCTTGAAGAAAGGTAAGTAGGGCCGACACTGAAGCTTCTGTTGGGTCAATCTTGTTAGCGAGACACCAGCGGCGAAAAGCCCGCCAGGTAGCATCGTAGATTCTGGACGTCGAGGCCCGATGAGAGGCCTGCATAGTATCGATGACCCTCCCTGGCAGGTTGTCCCTCCTCAGGAGGACCCTCTCAAATGCCAGACGGTCAACTGGAGCCATTCCGGCTCTGGGTGTTTGATGACCCCCTGGCTGAGAGAGATCCGGTCCTGGGGGATCCTCCAGGGCCGGGAAACGGAGAGATCCAGAAGGTCCGCATACCATAGCTGGCGCGGCCAATGCGGGGCAACGAGGAGGACTTCCGCGCCTTCCAAGAGAATCTTGCGCACTACCCGCGGGATGAGTGGTAGGGGCGGAAAGGCATATAACAAACCGGGCGGCCACTGGCACCGGAGAGCGTCTGTCCCCTCGGATCCCGGACAGGGGAAGCGGGAGTAAAACCGGGGTAGTTGCGAGTTGCACGGACTGGCGAATAAGTCCAGAAGGGGAGTCCCGAACCTGAACGACAGCTCCCGAAATAGTACAGGGTCCAACCTCCACTCCGCATGGTCTATCAGGGATCGGCTCAGCCAGTCCGCCTGGGTGTTGTCCACCCCAGAGATGTGTTGGGCCGAAATGGACACAATGTGTTCTTCCGCCCATGACAGAAGGGCCAAAGTCTCGTTCAAGAGAGGTTTGGAGCGGGTCCCACCTTCCCGGTTGATATGAGCCTTCACCGTGGTGTTGTCTGTTAAAATCAGTACGTGACGATTTGCCACCTCGGTGTGAAAATGAAGGAGGGCTAAGTGGACCGCCCGCAGCTCCAGCCAATTGATGTCGTGTACGAGGTCCTCTGGCGACCACTGGCCCTGGGCTATCTTGGTCGAGAGATGAGCACCCCACCCCAGGAGACTGGCGTCCGTTGTAATCGACACCCTGCTCGGTTCCTGGAACAGGCATCCTTTCAACAAGGCCGGGGAGGTCCACCAAAGTAGGGACCGCCTGATTGAGCAAGGGAGCCTGACCCGAGACTTGGAGTTGCTGCCCAGCGACTTCTGAAGAGGAAGCAGATACCACTGGAGAGGCCGGGAATGCAGACGAGCCCATGGTACGATGTTGATACACGATATAAGCTTCCCGAGTAGTTGGGACAGCCTTAGGATGGAGACGGTCCTGGAGGAGAGGATGCGGGAAATAGATTCTGCGATATTGAGGCGACGCTGTTGCGCTAGGAAAACGTGACCCGTCGCCGAGTCGATCAGCGTGCCAAGATGTAAGATACGGCTGGTAGGCTGTAGGTGACTTTTTTGCAGGTTTAGCGAGAACCCGTGGCGTTGTAAGGTGTCCTGCACTACTGCGAGATCTCTGATGGCATCCCGACGGGTGGCAGAGAGGACGAGAATATCGTCGAGGTAGCAGCAAACTCTGATGGGAATTAGCCGAAGGGCAGCCGCTACCGCTGCCAGGACCTTCGTAAACGTGCGAGGGGCCGAAGAGAGGCCGAACGGCATGGCCCTGTACTGGAAGTCCTGGCCCGCATAGGAGAACCGGAGGAAGCGCCGGTGAGATGGTCTGACCGGGATATGGAGGTATGCCTCCTTGAGATCGATGGAGGTCATCATGTCCGATCGCCGAATGCAGCCCAAGATAGAGTGGAGGGACTGCATTTTGAAGGGATGATAGGCGATCAATTTGTTCAACTCCTTTAAGTCCAGTATCCCCCTCCAGCCCCCGGAAGCCTTTGGGATGAGGAAAAAAATTGAGTAGAAGCCGGTCCCGCGATGGGCGGCGGGAACCAACTCTATGGCGGAAATGTCCAGGAGGTGTTGAATTTCCATGGACATCAGACGCCTCTTCTCGGGGTTGGTGGAGAGAGGGCATTGAACGAACCGATTGGGCGGGCAGGAGGAGAATTCCAGGGTAAGGCCGAGCAGTATGGTCTGTAGTACCCATGCGTCCGTAGTCGAGGTGGTCCACTGGTGGTAAAAGTGACCGAGACGGCCGCCGATGGGGAAGGAGCTTGTGCTGTCATTTCCCGCGCCGGAAAGGTCGGGAACCCGCTCCCCGAAAGGGACGCTTGGAAGGCTGCTGACGGCGATTCCGGTCGCGAAAGGACGAACGATCGGATGGACGGTCGTAGGAGAAAGAGGAAGGACGGTAAGTAGATGACCCACCCGGTCCAGGCTCCGGACGAAAGGATTGGCGCTGGCCGTATGGGGAAAAACGTCGATCAATTTTGCGGTAAGATGATGGCATGATCTTCCGCTTATCCTTATCTTCAATAAGTATGGGGTCTAGAGCGTCTCCAAAAAGGTGACGGCCCTTAAAGGGAGCAGCAGCAAGCCTCCACTTAGACTTAACGTCTGCCCGCCAATGTCGGAGCCACAAAAGACGGCGGGATGTAACAGCGGATGCAAGCGTACGGGAGGCAAATTTGGCCGCTGCCAAGGCCGCATCGGCAGAGTACTCTGTCGCCGCCACCAACTTGTTAACGTCCTGATGGAGGCGGCGATCCTCAGGTGGAAGCCGCTCCTGAAGTTGGCGAAGCCATAGCAATGACGCCCGGTTAAAAAAGGATGCGGACGTTGCCGCCCGTATAGCCCAGGCAGCTGTCTGGTGGGATTTGCGGAACACGAGCTCGGCCCTCCTATCTTCCGATCGTAGTCCGTCAGCAATGTCGTTGGAAAACAGTGCAGAGGAAGTCAAGGCAGCGATAGGAGGGTCCACCGTCGGAAGGGCGAGCAGTTCCTGAAGGCAGGGAGCCGAGCAGAACAGCTTTTTATCGATCCCATTCGGAGCCGGGAGAGATCCGGGCTGGGACCAGGGCCGCTGGACAACTTCTGAGAAGAGTTGCGGGCATGGTATGAACTCCTGGTCCGACTTTGGAACTGCGAAAAGAGCCTCATGAGGGCTTGGTTCGCCCTGAGTATCAGAAGAAGCTGGAGAAGAGGCCAACTGAGTGGTAACAATGGCCTTATGGAGTAAGGCCTTAAACAGCGAGGGACGGAAGAGCCCTGTAAAGGCAGGCTTCTCGGGCAACTCGTCACCGTCATCTGAAAACTCCATATCTCTGTCGTCATCATAGTCGAGATGGGAGTCATCGCTATGAACTGACTCAAGTGCGGAGTAATCACTGGACTCCCTCTCCGCACGACGTGCAACTGGTCTGGCATACTCTGGATTGCCAGCCTGAGGTGGCACCTGGGGCGGCAAGCCTTGAGGTGGTATTCCCTGTGGGAAAGTAGCCGCCATCATTCGGGAGAAGGCATCTGACATCATGGCCTGTAAGTCATAGTAAACCGGCTGGGCCCCCTCCGGTGGGCGAAGGCCCGCTGCCGTAGGTGTGAAGGTGGCCTCTGGTTCACGACGAGGTGGAGGACGCTGGACCACAGGAACGGTCGCGGTTGACTGGGGCCGGACGGCAAGGTCGGGCTGCTGACTGAACACATCCCGTTGGGGAAGCAGAATAACTCCTGCAGGCTCCCCTTGAAAGGAGGGCGGAGAGACCAACGTGGGTGCTACCGGAGGAGCAATGACCGGTGTAGCCGGCTGGACCTGGCGCTGAGCCTGGTCAAATCTACGCTCCAAGGCATCGTGTCTTCGTTTAGCGGCTTTTTCCTCGGCTGCTGATGACTTATGCGGCTTAGACGAGGATGGCTTATTAGACTTTTTCTTCCGCTCCTTCCCTGAAGTAGCCTCTGAAGGCTGGTCCTTAGGCGGGGCCTCGACCTGTTCAAGGTCCGATGAGAGATCAGAATCCGCCATGGCAGGGTGAGGCTGCAACAGGTGCGAGGAAGGCAGCTGCCAGAGGCCCGTTGATTAGAATAACAATAATATTTTTTTTTTTTTTTTTTTTTATAAGTATATATATAAGTAGGGAGGGGTGAAAGGCTAACAACCTCTTCAGTGATGTACCTCCGAAAATCAACTCAGCTCAATAGCGGAGCATTAGCCTGTCTGGAAGGCTTCACAGTGCAGCAAGCTCCCAACGTGCTTGACAGCAATTCTCCAGCGAAAATCAGCCGGCTCAAGGGGGCGCTGTAGCGTTTGAGGTCGGCGAGGTAAGCTGCGCCGGTAAGCAAAATGGCGGCCGCCGAAACTGTGTCCAAAATGGCGGCCGCTGCGTCTCCAAGTGAATTAAGGCTCGCGCGGGAAGGCAGGGCCTCCGAACCGCGCCGCTGTGGCTGCCTCAGTGAAGCTGCTCCCTCGCCGAAAATAAAGCCCACAACGAAGGAAGAAGCGCGTGGACGCCGAAGCAGCCGCCGCCGCGTTGCCGGTAGTGCAGGCGGTAGAAGGCGCGCGGACACTCAAAAGTGCCCCAAGCGCTTCTAATAAGGCCAAACAGTCCGAGAGTGTGCCGCGGAGCAACCGGGCAGGGACTCCGCAGCCGCCTGATGTCTGTGGGAGGCAGGTGGTGACGGTGCTCTCACCGGCAAGCCGGGACCGAATCGCTGCCGTGCGGCGCTAATTTGGCTTCCTACAGAGATGCCGATGGCAAGGCAGAGCTCTGAGGCAAACGTGTCCAACAGCAAGGGCGTGAGGCCCGGAGCCCCGAGGCCAACACAGCCCCACAAGCGCAGGAAGAGATAAACTCACTGTGCAGTAGACAGAAGCAGGAGAAAAAAAAAAATCCTAACAGAAGGTAGAATAACAAAGTCCAAAAAACAGGAGAATGAAGATCTAAGACAGGAGAAGCAGAAAAAAACACTCGTTCAGCCTGACTGAGTGAAAAGGAACTGAGCCTCAGCCAGACCCTGGAGGCGGAGTCAACTGTCTTTCTTAAAGGCACACACACACACTCAGTGTCAGCCTAGCTGAAGGGAATAACCCACGCTCTTGGATTCTCCAAGCAGCGCGCCAGAGAAAAAAACTGTTCAAAGACTTAGTCTGATTCAGTTTTCAAAGTTTCATTTGTGAGATTTGTCACACCTGCATTTGTACCAAGACAGCATCTTTCTCATTTTACTTTCACAACAATCATTTAAAATTATATTGATCTGAGAAAGAAAACTTACTAGAGGCAACCAACGCTTTCTATAGCCACCTGTATAACCTGAATCTTTATTCCCATATGTGATACAGGGAATCCCTGACTAATGACAAAAATTGGAACCAGAATTGCCATCACTAAGCAATAGAGTCATAAAACATGATGGGGTTGAAGACTGAACAGGTTGTTAAGAGAGGAACTCATATGACTGCAACTTCCCCATTGACTTTGCTTGTGGAAAGCTGATAGGGAATATCATGAATTGTGGTCATGTGAATGCAACTCACTGCAATGTCAAAAGCATGAACCCCACATGATTGCAGAGACTGCAATGGCAGAGTCTATGAGGACCCATCGTAAATAAACATTTGTTGTTCTCAGCCTCAAACCTGGAATATTACGGGGTATGAAAAGCACCTGCTGATCAGGAAATGAAAACTCCAAATTTGGACACTCAGAATTAAAAGTAAAATATCAATTTGTCAAACATCCATTTAACAGAGGTCAGTGGTAATTGACAATGTTTTAGGTGGGACTTCACTCTGAAAGAAGGGACAGAACCTGCTTTTTCTTAAGCAGTCTGGAAAACTGGTGTAACTTAACATCATTTGCATCACTGTATAATTGACGTTTTTATGCCAAGTGCATCCATTTACATAATTGGCAATTAAATATAAATTTAATGGAGACCCCTTTCAAACGGTCCATTAAATTGACGTTTTACTGTAGTGTGATTTGGTGGGCAATTGGGGGGAGGGGGTGATGTTGGAAATATCCAAAAAAAAGAAAAAAAAAAGAAAAAAGGTTTATAGGTATAAGTAAGAAATTCTTCCACTTTCTTTCCACTTCAGTGTCTTTGTGTCCCTGAAATGTTATGGAAAGACTTGAACAAGCAAGTCATGTGAGGAAACCCACAAACATCCCTGAGTTTCAGCTCTTCTGCAAGGAGGAAGGAGCTAAAATCCCTTCAAGCTGATATGCAGAACTGATCAACAGTTACCAGAAATGTTTACAATCATAGAATCATGGGGCTAGAAGGGACCTGGGAGCAGGAATGGGTTGTTGGGGGTTTGCAGTGGTTTGGGAGAACCTCTAGCTAAGATTCTGTGCAGTTCGGAGAATCCTGGCTGGCCCCACCCACCCCGCCTCGCCCATCCCAGGAGTCCACACGCGTCCCATTTTGGATGCAGGTAAGTGCATGGCGCGCATGGAGGCTCGGGAAGGCCGGAAATGGGCCCGTTTCTGGCCTCCAGAGACCCTCCAGAGCCTGGGGAGGCCGTTTTCACTCTCCCGGAGGCTAGAGGAAAGCCTCTGGATCCCGGGGAGGACAACCCCTCCCCCCCGCCATGGTGCAAGAGGCCGACTAGGCCACACCCACCAACCAGGCAGAGAACCCCTTGCTAAAAAAGTTTTGAAGCCCACCCCTGGTGACACCTTATGGACTTTACTAAAATGAAGCCCACCCCTGCCTTGGAGGTCTTCTAGTCCAACTCCCTGCCCAGGTCATGAGTCTTTAACCAATCTAAATAAATGGTTGTCCAATCTTTTCTTGAAAACCTCCAGCGATAAAGCAACCACAATACTAGGAGGCAAGCTGTTCCATTTATTATTTGTTCTTCCAGGAAATTCCTCCTTAGTTCCAGGTTGGATCTCGCTCTGATGAGCTTCTTTTTGTCCTGCGCTCAGGTGCTCTGGAGAACAAACGGCCCCCTTTTTCTAGTGAGAGACTTTCAAGGGAAGATTGCTATCAGGCCTCCCCTAAACCTTCCCTTCATTAGACTATATATACCTAGTTTCCTAAACCGTTCATACAGTTTATCCTCTAGACCCCTTATCATCTTTGTTGCTCTCCTCTGCACTGTTGTTCTAGGACAGAGGTGTCAAACTGGATTTCTTTGAGGGCCAAATCAGCAGTGTAGTTCTCCTCCGCGGCCCAGCCCGGGGGGAGGGGGAGGGAGACGGGACAGTCACCTCCTGCAGCATCCTGGTGACAAAAATGGGGTGCAGGGGGCCTCATGCGGGCCCCGCGTGGCCCGTTTTCAGCCTCCACAGCCTCCTGCAGAACTCTGCCGGTCTAAAATGGCCTGCCCCCATGCCCCATTTTGGCCGGCACAGGCACCATGGGCCGGTCCTTTGATATTTCCAGGCCAACACCGCAGGCCAGATCTAAGCACCCTGCATGCCAGATCCGGCCCACAGGCCTTGAGTTTGACACCCCTGTTCTAGGATCTGAGCATCTTTTCTGTATCATGATGTCTAGAACTGAACAAAGTACTCCAGGTGTGGTCTCACCAGTGTAGTAGAGCGGCATTATCACTTCTTGTGATCTTGACCCTCTGTTGACGCACCCTAGGACTGCATAGGGTTTTTAGCAGCTGCAGCACACTGCTGGCTTATACTTAAGTGGTGATCCACCAGGACACCTCGATCCCTCTCACATTTACTACTGTTGAGCCATGTACTGCCTATTTGGTATCTATCATTTGGTTTCCCACCTAAGTGCAGGACCTCACTTTTCTCATCACTTGCATCTTGTTGGATAGAGCAATTAATTAAGTCGTGCAATTAATTAATTGGAGTTATTGATATCCACGGAGGGCACACCAAAGCAATGATCCACACACCTTTGTCATACGCAAATGTGTAGCTTTGGATCATTTTCCTCAATAAATCAATGAACAGTATAACGTTTTTGAGTCATTTATTTAACTGAGTTCTCTTTATTTAATCTTAGGACTTGTTTGGAGCACAGACTATGTTTTAGGTCATTTTTCTGCAAAAATATTGAAAATTCAGAAGGGTTCACAAACTTTTAAGCATTGCGGTATACATGTTCGTTTGTGCTGTCTGACTACTGCACAACAGCAATCCGTGTGGTTTATCTTAGATCAAGAATAAATGTAAGATATTAACATTGAATGATACTAACGCATGAATATGATAAAGATTTAAATTATGTACAGTTGAAATTTATAGTTCATATGACAAGAGAAATGAGAACTGTTAGGACACTAAAGATCCAACCATTGAATGCAAAAATATTGCATGACAGCATATGCGAATACTAAATGTGATTTCTTTTTTAAAACTGTTTTACAAATACAGTAATGCACACACCATTGATTTTGTATCCTGATCGTTTCTATCAACTCATGTAAAGATATTTGTTTTATATCTCTCCATATTTTGAGTAATCAATATTCTGCATCCCTGAATATCTGAATAACAATGAGAAAGCTTCAGAGAAAGTATTTTGTTGTTTTTCAGTACACCTATTCTGATTATGCAGAGTTCTGGAATTCATTTCAAAACAGTATACAGGTACTCCTCAACTTACAATAGTTCATTTGGTGATCATTCGAAGTTACAACAGCACTGAAAAAAGTGATCTATGGCCATTTTTCACACTTATGACCATTGCAGCATCTCCATTCGTGATTTACATTCGGAAACTTAACAATCAACTCACATTTATGACGGTTGCAATGTCCTGGAGTCATGTGATCCCCTTTTACGACCTTCTGAGAAGCAAAATCAATGGGGAAACCAGATTCACTTAACAACCGTTTTGCTAATTTAAGAACTGCAGTAATTCACTTAACAAATGTGTCGAGAATAGTAGTAAAATGGGGCAAAACTCACTTAACAAATTTCTCACTTAGTAACAAAAATATCGGGCTCAATTGCAGTCATAAATTGAGACCACCTGCATTACACAGGACGGTGAGTACAGCCACTATGTACAATTCCTTAAACCAGTTGTGCTCCAATATTAAACTAAAACTAGCAGTGTTCCAATATCTCAGGGGTTGCCCTAAAGAAGAGGGAGTCAAGCTATTCTCCAAAGCACTTGAGGGCAGGACAAGAAGCAATGGGTGGAAACTCATCAAGGAGAGAAGCAATTTAGAACAAAGGAGGAATTTCCTGACAGTTAGAACAATTAATCAGTGGAACAACTGGCCTCCAGAAGTTGTGGGTGCTCCAACACTGGAAGTTTTTAAGAGGAGATTGGATAACCATTTGTCTGAAGTGGTGTGGGGCTTCCTGCCTAAGCAGGGGGTTGGACTAGAAGACCTCCAAGATCCCTTCCAACTCTTGTTATTCTGTTCATAAAGTGCATCTTTTCTTGGGATTGCAGGGCTGCTTTAAATAGGTGCACACATGTGATGTGCTCATGCTCTAAAGCAGGTTTTCTCAACCTCATGTATGGACTTCAACTCCCAGAATCCCCCAGCCAGTTGAAGTCCACATACCTTAAAGTGGCTGAGGTTGAGTGTTCTAAAGTGTTGTGGTTATTGTTGTTTTTTAAAAGTCAATCTGAAGTGTTACACAGCCCAAACTTCTCTTGCATGTTTATCACACCATCCCCCAATGTTTTAGAATAACGCATACTTAAAACAGATAATTAAAATATCTGTGATAAGAATGTAACAATAAAACATGCACTGTAGGCAGTATGGCACCGGAACTTTCATAAAAAGCAACATGAATAACATTTAACTTAATGTGAGCTATGACTTTGTGCCATCAAGTCAGTATTTTTTAATGACCACACAGACAGACCTTCTCCAGATCATCATTAGCTACAAAAAATTCCAATAAAATCCACACAGAACAATCTTATAATCGCATACAATATGATAACCCAGCTTACAGCCTGCTGGGAAAATGCAGGTTTTCATGCTTTCTGGAAAACTGTCGCCAATTTCTTATCTTTACCAGCCTTTACTTAAAACCAACTATTTTCTAACACCAAAATCCAGGGCTAGAAGCCGTGTTTTTAAATGCGAATGATCGCAGAGAAATCATTATACCCTACAATCTGACCGGCTGTAGAAAGACTCCTAATATTCTATAGCTCAACAGGATTTGAACAGTTGACTGATTATGGCCTAGTTAAGGCGACCACCTTAGTGCAAAATTGCCTGATGCACCACACTTATGCATATGTTTCTGTGCTCCAAGTCAGCATCTATGTTCCAAGTTATCTGCAGGTTTTCAGTTCACACTCTGTGCAAAATTTATAGCTTTGATGCCAAGATCAATCCTCCGTTTCCTCCTGTACCATCAAATTTTTTAAAAGCGATTAAATATACCGGTTATGGTTCGTGGGAAAAAAAGAAAGAAAAAGAAAAATGACTCAACTTTAAGCTCTTCACTTTTGACTTAGCAGTCGTTTCTCTTCTGTTCCATATGTTTACAGTAGCAAAGCTTTTGGTCTTTTCCTCCTCTATTTATAACCTAAAATCGAGTGTCTCTTTCAGTTTTATAGCAGGGGGGAAATAATGAGTTTAACGCGTTTGGTATGATTACACTTCATGCAGTTGGGCTACCCTGCTACTTTCAGGGTCCTTGCTTTAAAACCACTCTTTATTTGTGATACCAATAAGGTCTGTATTTTACTGGTTCGTATTATTGTAGCGAAGAAGGAAACAAATAGAATTAAGAGATGGCTGGCCATTTGTAAGGGTGAGATGACTTAAATACTTGTCACTCTTTTGAAAGAATACAAAGGAAATGTTTTCATTTTCCAAATAGAGCAATTGTATCAGAGTTTTTTGGACCTTTCACCTGGTCACCATAAGTAATTTGGAATTTCATTTGAGCGTGTAAGCTTTCCCAAAGAAGCATAATTCTTTTGAACCATCTGCTGACAGTCTGTTGCATTTCTTTGAATCTAAACGAGGACTTTTTGCTCCATCCACGACAGAAGCCAAGTTAGTTGCTGGCAGTTAACTACATTTCTATATAGGACACGCAGAAGCAGTTTTCTACGTGTTTAGCACAGAAATGCAGCAAACGGATGAAGATGATGGCTCGCATGCCATCAGAGAGGGTGCTGTGTGCCACCCCTGGCAGCGTTGCCATAGGTTCACCATCACGGTCCTACACAGTCACTTTTTCAGCACACCTTACCTCATTCTATTCCAGCAGGCTGGCCTGGACTAACCTCTTCTAAAACTGCTCTTATATTCTTAAATCTTAATCTCATAAATTTAGAGTTTTAATTTTAGGTTTAAGACCAAATTATTTAATTGTATTTTAATCAATTCTTTAAAATATTTGTATTATATGTATTTTATCATTTGTCTGTACACCGCCCTGAGTCCCCCGGGAGTAGAACGGTATATAAATATAATAAATAAATAAATAAAAATAAAAAATTCCTGCCTATCCACTTATGTCAACCAAATTTTTCCCTGGGTCACATTAATTCAGAATCTTGTACTTTGCTTGTCAGGAGGTCACAAAAGGTGATCACATGACCCCAATTGTTATAAATATGAGCCGGTTGCCAAGTATCCAAATTTTGACCAACTCGATCAACTCGATTTAAATCATAATTTTTAAGGAACAACATCTCTGTCCTGCAGTGGCTCCTCCTCTGACCTCCTGTTGACTCACCGACAGTCCCAATATTGCGGACTATATAGCCTCATGTTACATAACTAAGCTCCATTTCATGCTGAATAAACTAAATTATTAATATATCTTAAATAGAAAACTATCTTTAGATAGATTTTTACCCGAAAAGCATTTTATTAAAATAAATTTGATAAAAATCTGATTTAAATTTTAAAAAATCCAATTTTTTTGATTTTTTAAAAAAAAATCGTCGTTTTTTTTTATCCACTCTGCTTAAAACCAACAACAGACATCGTTTTCCAGAAAACCCATAAACAGGGCACAACAGCTCCTATTGTATGTCCCACAAATAAATATTCTGTCCCAAAGATGTTGACATTAGCAATATGGTTTTTATAGGTAGCACAAATCAAGGGGGCTGGGAATTCTATAGAAATTCATATACTTTCCCCCCCCCCCTGTCCTTGACTTGTGATTCATTGGGCAATACTTCATAGTTTTATAAACCTACTACACGATTTCTAGATTGGCTCACCGCTACCTCCGCCCCAAAAATTCCAACTGTACTGTATTTAGCTTATTTTGCATGGCTTCTCTTTTCAAGATTATTACAATCTGTTTAAGATGAAGCAATCACGGCTATTTGGAATAGTTGTTGTCTTTTCTTGTCCTTTCCTCTGTCCAACTGAATTGCATCACATATATATTCAAGTTATTAGGCCGGCAATTTTATTTCCAACCCCTTTCTCCCATAATGCTTAGCACTGAGTTATCTAATTAAAACCTTATGAAATCAGGACTTTAAGCCCCATCATTTCACTTTGACTTGTACTTTGACTGGGTCACCCGTATGAAATCTTAAACCCATTGTTTAAGATTATTTCTGGTCCAGATACCCCTGTTTCTAATGGTAGGCAGAAAACAATTACAGATTTTTTTCTATGATGTAACAGTTTCTCCCGAGGCATATAGTTTGTATATAGCCAATATTATGTTTCTGTTGCTACCAGATAAAAGCATATTTTTTCTACATGAAGAAAAACTATCTATTCTGTATATACTCTTAAACAGATCCTAGATACTAGGGATACTAGATCCATTTAAATCATTGTTTGCTTGTACTGGACTTTCCCTGTACAAGTAGTCCTCAACTTACAACAGTTCATTTAATGAATGTTCAAAGTTACAACGGCACTGAAAAAAGTGACTTATGACCACTTTTCACAGTTACGACCGTTGCAGCCTCCCCATGGCCACGTGATCAAAATTCAGATGCTTGGCAACTGGCCTCGTATTTATGATGGTTGCAGCGTCCCAGAATCATATGATCCTGAGAAACAAAGTCAATGGGGAAGCCAGATTCACTAAACAACTGGATTACTAACTTAACAACTGAATGATTCACTTAACAACTGTGGCAAGGAAAGTCATAAAATGGGACAAAACCCATTTAACAAATGTCTCACTTAGCAACAGAAATGTTGGGCTCAGTTGTGGTCGTAAATCAAGGACTGCCTGTATAGCATTAACAGGTTTTCTTCTTTCATGACCAAAGTAACATATATGTCTATGGATTTCATAGCAAAATAAACTTATTTTTGCAAGACGCTTGCTACTTTTATTTGGTTAGTCTTCATATTATTAAAACATTTTATCTTTTTCACTTCTACGGGAGGAATTGAAGATATATGTGGAACATCATCCCTGCAGAAATAATAAGGTTACCCCCCACACACACACACTTTGACATTCTTTCAAAAAGCATGAAGACATGGCTTTCCCAACAGGCCAGAGACCTCAGGGTACCACGGAGCTAACCAAGTGATTGGTCCAATTGTTGTCGTCACGGGTGAGGTTTATTATATTGGGGTTTTATTTTTGTAAGTTCCCCAGAGTCACTGTGTGTTGGGTGGCCATATAAATTTCCTTAATAAGTATGTGCATTTCAATTCCATTTAAGACAGCAATTAACAAGCAGCATGTACACACCACTTAAGCCAGCTCAAAGCTTACAGTCCTGGGATGTATTAACCATTGCCTTACCAAAGTCAACTTCACCCATCCAAGACCCAAGGGTTTCCTCTTGTGAGGCTCCTGGCACTAAGATAAGATGGCAGGCATTTTGTCTAGCAGGCCCTGTATTATGGAAAAATATATCTTCCCTCAGAAACCCAAAGAAGTTCTTCTAAAGTTTTGCAAATTTGCTAAAATGTTCTTATTTGATCGGGTACGCAGCTCCTTTTGAGAGGCTGTGGCAACTGATGAATTGAGTATCTGTATATTTATGTAATTAAATATTTGTACAATTTATTATGTAGAAATGGTTCTAATTGCTGTCTTTTTACTTTATTTTTATTTTGCTGTATACCACCCTAAATCATTAGAGATCATACCCTGTTTCCCCAAAAATAAGACATCCCCTGATAATAAACCCAATCGGGCTTTTGAGCGCATGAGCTAAAATAAGCCTCCCCCCAAAAATAAGGCCTTCCCGAAAATACTTAAACGCAGAGCTGGAAATTAGGTAAGATGGCAATAGGAGCCCCATCTTGCTCCACATGCCCCAAAATAATAAGACTTTCCCAAAAATACGGCCAAGCGCTTATTTCAGAGTTCAAAAAAAATATAAGACAGGGTCTTATTTTCGGGAAAACACATTAAATACATAAATAAATCTAGTACAGGGATTTAGCCACTGTTACATATCATGTTATGGCTTTGCTTAATTTGCGGGTAAGGCACCAGGCTAGACACCAGGAGATTGTGAGTTCTAGTCTCGCTTTAGGCTTAAAATCAGCTGGGTGATTTTTGATCAATCAGCAGGAGAGTACGAGTTCTAGTCCCGCCTTAGGCATTAAAGATGACTTTGGGCCAGTCGTTCTGTCTCCGCTCAATTCACCTCACAGGGTTGTTCTTGTGAGGAAAATAGGAAGAGGAAGGATTAGTTATGTTCACTGCCTTGAGTTACTTATAAAAATAATAAAGGCAGTAATTAAATAAATAATTTAAATCTAACTGGATAAATAAATCTAACATCAAATTCATTTTTACATTTACAGACAACTTAAATTCAAGGAACAGTAGTTTTTTTTTAAAACCCCAGTGACATCTTATAGTTTCCCAGTCCACCTACCATGTTTCCCCCAAAATAAGACCCTGTCTTATATTTTTTTGAACTCCGAAATAAGCGCTTGGCCTTATTTTCGGAGAGGTCTTGGATAGTACAGTGCCTTGGAGAGCCTTGGATAGTACAGTGGTCTAAAGCACCCTGTTATTAACATCAGCTGCCTGCAATTATTGCAGGTTCGAATCTCACCAAGGCTCAAGGTTGACTCAGCCTTCCATCCTTTCTAAGGTAGGTAAATTGAGGACCCAGTTTGTGGGGGCAATAAGCTGACTTTGTATAAATATACAAAAGTATGAAGGCTATTGCTTAGCGCACTGTAAGCCGCCCTGAGTCTCCAGAGAAGGGCGGCATATAAATCAAATTAAAAAAATAAAATATTTTGGGGCACGTGGAGCAAAATGGGGCTCCTTTTGTTGTCTTACCCGATTTCCAGCTCTGCATTTAAATATTTTCGGAAAGGGCTTATTTTCAGGGGGAGGTTTATTTTAGCGCATGCGCTCAAAAGCCCAATTGGGCTTATTATCAGGGGATGTCTTATTTTGGGGGAAACAGAATATTTCATATATTATTTAATCTTATTGTAAAAACGTTACGATGAACTGCCCAAACAATAAATATTGTGAGAAGCTAAGCCAATACCAAACAGTTTTTCAACTAGTGAAACAAACGACTTTGATTCTGTCTATGTAGCATCACTTTGCCTGAGAAAGACCAACCGTTCCAAACCATTTAATGAGATCCTTTCGCACGTACATAATACAAGTAGTCGTCTAATTATGATGAAAATGGACCCCAAAATCTGTTGTTAAGTGAGATTTGTTAAGTGAGTTTTGCCCCATTTCATGACCTTTCTTGCTTCAGTTGTTAAGTATATCACTGCAGTTGATAAGTTAGTAACCCGGTTGTTAAGTGAATCTGGCTTCCCCACTGACTTTGCTGGTCAGAAGGTCATAAAAAGTGATCTCATGACTCCAGGACACTGCAATGGTCACAAATATCAGTCAGTTGCCAAGCATCTGAATTTTGATCACATGATCATGCTGCAAAGGACATAACGGTGAAAACTGATCATATGTAACTTTTTTTCAGTGCCATTTGTAACTTTAAATGAACTAGCTTGACTCCCTCATGAATTCATGAGACTTCACATAGCATCATCACTGTGAAGTAGATTAAAGGAAAGAGTTACGTGTCTAAGAGCACACAGTAAACTTCACAAATGATTTGAACCTAAGTTTCAAAGCTGTGTGCATTGTACCTTGTATGTATGGGCATAATTCTTAAACTGGTTTTGCTATGGCCTTTATTCATATTTTATTTTATTTTTTAAATACACCACCTTGTTAAAAGGGACAATGAAATTTGGTTCACACTATTCAAGTAAAAGGTATGAAAATGAACTGCTTTTAAAAGTAAAGGTTCCCCCTCGCACATATGTGCTAGTTGTTCCCAATTCTAGGGGGCGGTGCTCATCTCCGTTTCAAAGCCGAAGAGCCAGCGCTGTCCAAAGACGCCTCAATGGTCATGTGGCCGGCATGACTAAATGCCAAAGGTGGACAGAACCCTGTTACCTTCTCACCAAAGGTGGTCCCTATTTTTCTACTTGCATTTTTTACGTGCCTTCGAACTGCTCGGTTGGCAAAAGCTAGGACAAGTAACGGGAGCTCACCCCATTACGCAGCACTAGGGATTCAAACCGCTGAACTGCCAAACTTTTGATCAACAAGCTCAGCATCTTAGGCAATGAGCCATTGCGTCCCGAACTGCTTTTAGTCAGAATAAAAAAAAAACCCCTTTCAGCAGGGTGGATAAAAATCAATGATTTTTTTAAAAAAATCAAAAAATAATCAGATTTTTTTTATTTAAATCGGATTTTTTTTATTTAAATTGGATTTTTTTTATTTTTATCAAATTTTAATTTTAATAAAATGCTTTTGAAGTAAAAATCTATCTAAAGATACTCTTCTATTTAAGTTACATTAATAATTTAGTTTATTCAGCATGAAACGGAGCTTAGTTATGTAGCATGAGGCTGTATATTCTGCAATATTGGGACTGTTGGCGAATCAACAGCAGGTCAGAGGAGGAGCCGCTGCGGGACAGAGATGACGTTGTTCTTTAAAAATTATGATTTAAATCGAGTTGATTTAAATCAAGCCTTTTTACTAGTGATTTAAATCATGATTTAAATCATGATTTAAATCGACTTGATTTAAATCAAATCCACCCTGCCTTTCAGTATAACTGAATTTATAAGAAGCACAAGTAGCAGGAAACAAAAACAAAAGAAATGGGGGGGGCACTCAACAGAAATGAACCAACTTACAAATTCATCAAAAGTAGAAGTGTAGTGCATTTTCAAATACAGTGTTCCACTTATGTTTTTGCATTCTAAAAACCTTAGAGAGCAGGTAATTCAAAATCAACAGTAGAGGGCCAGCTCTGATTCAGTGAGTCAGGTCAACAAATCATACTAACCACACCATATGTTTGCTTGATTTTGCTTTAAAGTGTTGTATGATCCCAACTACTCTGATTGGTTAACAATCACTTCTGGTTTGATGTTGCTTATAAGTTGAGGTCTATCTGTAATAACAAATACACTATATAATGGAGCATTTCAATAACTCTTCCTGTAATATCCTTCAAGGTCATCCTCCAACACAATAACCACAATAACTTTCAGTTTCAACCTAGAGAATGCACTATTCACCTCCTTGACATTTAGAGAAAATGTCACATTCTTACACAGCAATTAGATTGATGTGCCCCTTAGTTTAGGCCCACACCTCATTTTTAAGCCACACCTCATTTTAATACTTCTGAATGGACTTGATAAGAACAACAGGACAAAACTTTAAATTAATTTCATTTACAACTAAGTTGAAATGCTATGATTACGTTCTAGTCATGTATTTAAGAATTTTCTTCTATCACTTGGTTTCATTGCTTTGGAAGTCTCCAGGGGAGCTGAGGGGTTCAGGTTTAACCTATGCTATGGGTGGTCCTTTAGTGACCGTTCGAAGTTACAACAGGACTGAAAAAGTGACTTACAACTAGTCCTCGGACTTACGGCCATCACAGCCTCCCCTCGGTCACATGATCAAAATGGAGGTACTTGGCAACCAGCATGTAGTTACATTGGCTGCAGCATCCTGGTCATCATTTGTAACCTTCCCAGCCAACTTCCAACAAGCCAATGGGGGGAAATGGATTCACTTAATGACCATCTCCCAAAAAAAAAGGACATAAAATCAGGCCTGACTCACTGAACAACCACCTTGCCTAGCAACGGAAATTCTGGTCGCAACTGGGATAATAAGTAAAGCACTATTTGTATTTAAGTATGTTTGATTGAACCAACTACAATTGGCTGAGTCTGCATAACAAGCTAACAACAGCGAGCAACTCAAAACAGCCAGGTTCATACAACAGTTCAACACTTTAATCCAAATACCCCAAAATGTAACTGAAGGGTGATGAATGAACCCAACGACGTCTCCTCTGGAACATTGTTGGCTTTTCCCCTCCCTCCATGTAGATGTTTCTTCACAATGTGAGCATCTATTGGGGATAGACCAGGGTTATATTTTCTGAAGTCTATTCCAAGCGACATATTTCTCTAGCATGTTTCAAAGTGCAGTACTTTAAAATAAATGTTTGTAAAAATAGTGGAGAATCATTCTGTGAAGCACGGCCAGTTGTGGTGGAGAGTTTTAGTGAACACTGCAAACGGGCAAGATTCTGGTATCCCTTCGCTCCATTTATAATCTATTTATTCTCTAGCTATTATCTATGCTATTCAAGCATCAAGTGCACAAGACAAACAATTCTGCTGTTCTCATAGACTTCAAGGTGCTCTACAATAAACTCATATTTAGGATGCTTGTGGTGTCTCGGGATCATGCGATTGCCTTTGGCAACCCTTTGACAAGCAAAGGGCAATGGGGAAGCCAGATTCACTTAGCAACCATATTACTGATTTAATAACTGCAGTGATTCTCTTAACGACTGTGGCGAGAAAGGTCACAAAATGGGGCAAAACTCACTTAACAAATATCTCACTCAGCAACGGAATTTGTGGGCTCAATTTTGCTCATAGGTTGAGGACTACCTGTAGAATGAAAAGTGAAATGAAAATTCATTATGACCCTCTCTCTGGGTTCTTATACATGTAGAAACCCCACTTTTGTTAGAGATCGTTAATCTACCTCGCTCTTCCTATTTAGCATTCATTTTGAAACCACAGATTAAAACAGAAGCAAAATATTCAGAAACTGACAGTAGCAATATATTATTAGCAAATAAATGTTAAAAATTACATTTCGGAAAATACTCAAATTGCCACCCTTTCGTTAAGGTATGATTCTAACAAGTCTGGATGCTCTGGCATTTAAACAGAAAATTATATGAGCAAGAAGATGGTTGCAATGGTTGAAGATGTTTCTATTGAATACGTCAATTTTCCTAGTGCCTACTGCGAGTCAATATTGTAATGACTCTTAAGGCTTGTTTTTAGATACCCAGCCTTTGAGCAGCTCGCTGCAAGAATGAATGTTACACCGGTAATTTGGACACCCGTTCCAAATTCAAGTCCTCTGGAAACACAATTGAAAGCTGTCATAGAAGTTTAATATAGTAGTTCAGTATTTCTCAACCTTGGCAGCTTGAAGTTGTGTGGACATCATCAATTCCCAGAATTTCCTAGTCAGCATAGCTGGTGGGGGGGGGGGTGTAGAAAGAGAGAGAGAGAGATAGCTGGCTGGGGAATTCTGGGAATTGAAATCCACACATCTTCAAACTGCCAAGGTTGAGAAACAGCGGAATAGTTAATATACAAATGATATGAAGAACAATTCAGGGAAATGTAGGCTAATAGATTTATAACTTTACACATGTCCTGGTCTCTGGGAACAGTAGTTTAAGGCCTCAATTTCCTTTTTATAAAGTTTTCCAGAGAATATCATTTATGATTAGTGACAGTTAAGTGCATGTATACAACTTTGCAAAAACTAACTAGCTTTAATAATGCATGTCAACAAACAATTCAGCCTATTGTTATAGTTATTTTATTTCTTCAAAGTCTATCCCGCCTTTTGTCCTGGATAGTGCTCTTTTGTCCAATTTTCTCAGCAAGGCTTGTTTAATACAGTCAGCTACCACGGCTGAAGTAAACTTGATTCTGAGCCTCTGAGGTACTGGTGCAACACCTTAACTGTGTTATACTGGTTGTCTGCTCCCTACTTCATATTAAGACTATACAGCACAGGTCCCCAATTCCCGGGCCGTAGACTGACACCTGACCGTGACATGCCAGAAACTGGGCTGTGCAAACAAGTGAAGCCCCATCTGTGGGATGCAGGCAGCATGGAAAAACCACATCCCCTCTGGTCCGGGGGGGGGGAGGGAGGGGAGGAAACCTCTCTCCATGGAACCGGCCCCTGATGCCCCAAAGGATGGGGACCACTGCTACACAACACTTCATATTTGATTTCCAAAAGGTGCTTTGAAGTAGGCAGAAGCCCAGAAGCCCTATATATAACATGCTTGTGGTATATCATGTGGGGACGTGGTGGTTCAGTGGCTAAGACGCTGAGCTTGTTGATCGAAAGGTCGGCAGTTCAGTGGTTCGAATCCCTAGTGCCGCGTAACGGGGTGAGCTCCCGTTACTTGTCCCAGCTTCTGCCAACCTAGCAGTTCGAAAGCACGTTAAAAAATGCAAGTAGAAAAATAGGGACCACCTTTGGTGGGAAGGTAACAGCGTTCTGTGCAACTTTGGCGTTTAGTCATGCCGGCCACATGATCATGGAGACGTCTTCGGACAGCGCTGGCTCTTCGGCTTTGAAACGGAGATGAGCACCGCCCCCTAGAGTCGGGAACGACTAGCACGTATGTGCAAGGGAAACCTTTACCTAGTATATAACATCTTAAAGAGTAACATTGTCTAATATTTCTCAAAGTATACTCAGTTATTTACAAAAGCACACCATTGCTCTGGCTACCAAACATTTGTGCATATTACATAAAATGCTTTCTCACAAGACAACCAGTGTGACCAAGTCACCAAGCTAGATTTGGACAGAAGACATTCAATTTTTTTTATTATTATTAATGGGGACATACCAACTGCTATGTATTGTAGGCATGTATGGCAGAATCAGTTACTGGCTGATTCAACCTAATTTATAGTTTATTTTAATCATAATTTCCTAAGCAAGCTCTAATGTCTTGTTCCATGTGTAACACATAAAGGCAGCAGATATTGACCTACTGGTTAAAGCAGTAGGCTAGAAATCAGGAGGGTGTGAGTTCAAGTCTCACCTTAGCCCTGAAAGCTATCCGGGTGACTTTGGGCCTGTCACTCTCTCTCAGCCCAACCCACCTCACTGGATTGCTGTTGTGAGGAAGGTATGTTGGATATGTTTGTCACCTTGAGTTATTTGTAAAAGGAGGGATACACATAAATAAAATAAACCACATCTTATGCAGAAAACACAATACCTGGTTTAAAAACTACAACTAAGCTGAACAAATTAGCACAGTCAGTGTTGAAATATTTGTTACAAAAAGGTCACACAGAATCATAGAGTTGGAAGCGACCAAGTCAGCTCTGGGATGGAGTCTCTCATTTAGTACATGAATGCAAACTAAAGCATCCCAGACATCTGTGTAGCCTCCACTTGACCATATCCACCGGAAAAGGAACTACCCCTTTAAGAGTCAATTTTTTTTTAATTTGATTTATATGCCGCCCTTCTCCGGAGACTCAGGGCGGCTTACAGTGCGCTAAGCAATAGCCTTCATACTTTTGTATATTTATACAAAGTCAGCTTATTGCCCCCACAAACCGGGTCCTCAATTTACCTACCTTAGAAAGGATGGAAGGCTGAGTCAACCTTGAGCCTTGGTGAGATTCGAACCTGCAATAATTGCAGGCAGCTGATGTTAATAACAGGGTGCTTTAGACCACTGTACTATCCAAGGCTCTTTTATGATGATCCCATTGCTAAACTGCTCTAAGAGTTATGGTCCCACTACTGATGGGTCTGTACTAAGCTAAAACTTCTCATTTCCCCTCCAGTTTTTTGGGGGAAAGGATGATCTGAAATATCAATAGAAGCTGCTCTAAAAGCAAAAAACACTTATTAAAACCGCTTGCAATTGGCTTCAAAGAAGATAAGCAGGATTCAAAGAAGTTCTACTAACTTTTTATCACTTGACCAAGATTTTTTTTTAGTGTTCAGCAGTAAGAAATTACTGTGCATCTGAATGGAAGCGTTCTATTTGATCTGACAGCTCATTGTGCCCTCCTTCCAAGACAACAATATGCATTGCAGGAATAATCTGAAACCCCAATATGATCCACTTTAAAAATGAACCATATCCAATTATTCTGGATACCAATGAATTATATTCCAAAACAAATCTTGCTGCTATCCATATTACTATTTTTTTTTGATTCGTGCCCTGGTGTTAAAGGAAATCTATCAGAGAGCTACCTGCAGAAAGACTCCATATAAAAATCATTTGTCCAGCATTAACTACATTACCTGGGTGATATTAATCTGACCTCAGAGCATTTTCTGCCTAGCCCTAATTAAATTAGAAGCGGGCTGCTCTTAACCTATAAATTCTCATTTCCCTCTGTCACTAATATGAAACAGGGTTCCTGCAATCAAGAGACAGGAACAGGAAGACTTTTAGGCACCTTTTATGGATTATGGTGTTTGCTTCCAAGCAGATCCTAATATATTAAAGTAGGTTGCCCCTTGGTAATCACCCATTCAGGGGGAGGGAGGGAGGGAGGGAGGGAGAAAGAGAGGGAGAAAGAGAAAGAGAAAGATTGAGATTTTCTCATTAAATGGGGTTGCAGGTATCTAGGCATTACTGTGACAAATATGAACTTCAAAATAACTATGTTAAGACATAGAATGATGTTTAAAAATATATGTTAAGATGGGAGAAACTACAAGTGTCATTGCTGGGGAAAATGTCAGTAACTTGCCTGGAAGGGTGTTTTTCTTTCAGACAATACCTGTTTTGACAACTGATGTACCATTTCAACAGTGGCAGAAGGATATATCTAAATTTGTGTGGCAGGGGGGAAACGTGTATTTTGTTTGGATGAAAGGATGGGTGTTGGTGAGAAATAGAATGCTTTGGGAGTTAGAAGGACATGACCTGAGATTTGGGTGGCACAATCGAAGTTAATGTGCATTTTTAAAATCATTATGTTAGACATCCCATATTGAGAATATGGAATAATATAAACCCAAGTTATGCCTGAAAATACCTTTATGGCTCTCAGCACAAGAGTTGTGCCCAAAAACACCCTTATGGCTAACTTATACTGAGATACTAAAATTTTGTTAAGGGAACGCAAAATAAAAACAAGAGAAGAACTAATGGCACAGGGATGTAGTTGTCAACAGTTCTCTTATTTACAATTCTTAGGATTTAAAATAGGCAAAATAATTTTTATGCATTGTAAGACTGAGTCTGAAATAGAATTGTGGATAAGAATGTGTACTTGCTAAAATGTATAAACCTTTATTGAAATCTGAAATAGAAGAACAAGTGAAAGTATTATGATATAGTGGGCTAAACATTTGGTTATAATGTACAAATGGAGCAATGGGAAAATATGTGGTGAAAGGATTGACATTAACACTATCTTATAATCTTAAAGAGAATATTTATAAAATGATGTACCATTTGCATGTGTTATCAGAGAAATATGCAGAACGTATAAAGGCACTTCAAATTTACATTGTAAATGTGAGTAACAAGAAGGGTTTGGTAGTGTATAAAAAGCAAGAAAATTCAGGATTCAATTACAGAGACAGAGTCAGAGGATTTTAAAAGATTAACATACTGGTAAAACCAGCAGTTTTCCTTTTGGATTGATGGACAAACAGTTGGAAAAAGTTACAGAACTTTGCTTTTCTACATGATAACTGCAGAGAGATTATTGTGGATTATATATCCACAATGGAGGAATGGTTGGTGAAGATGATGCAACTTTCTGAGATAGCCAACTTGTCTTCTTTGATCAGAGAAAATATTTACAGTTACTGCTGAGAAGAAACTCCTATCAGACTTTTTCCATGAAACAGAAAAAATAAACTTATGATTTATGGATTTGACGATTAGACAGGATAGATTATAGAAACCTCTGGGGGCAAGTCGTTGCACTGATTAATTAGTCTAATTCATCTTGCACCTTTAGCTTTCTCTTTGATTTTGATACTTTTCTTTTTCTTACTTTATATTAGTTTTTAATCTTTTTGAAACGCCTTTAATAAAAATGACATCTAAAAGAAAGGTGCGGGAGACAATAGTTAACATGATGGTGTTGGCTTGTGGAAAGTACAGCAACCAAGAAATAATAGATAACGCTAAATCCTCTCTAGACTTAAATGTCAAACTGAGGAACTATTTCATACATCTACTGTATAACTGCCTATCAGTTTTTGAACATTCTTAGGCCTTCTTTGCTTAAGACAAAAAGGAGAGTACAATATAAGTCATCAATAACAGAGGAAAGTGTTTATTCAATTTCTCAGGAAAATACCAGAACTGTAGTATGTAAAAATAACCACACTGCAAAATAAAAAACCACACAAACACAAAATGGATTGACCTTTTAATACCTTGTTCATGACACAACACCTACATAAAACTATCACAAGTTCTTGATTGTAACAAAACACAGACTATCTACCCAAGTTCCTCTGGTCTCATATATAGCTTTCCTTGCCGTCTCTAAAATCTGCCATTTTTTTTTTAAATCTTGGCGTTCTGGTTTGATAATTTAACTGTGTCAGTAATGACGGACAGAAAGGTGGTGCTATCAAAATCTCTGCATAATCTAATGAAAAGTCTGCACCTTGCTAACATGCCTCATGTGAACACAGCCACAATAATAGACAGTTCTTTTATTTTTCTCCACAAAGATGAAAGAGTCACAATCTTCCCTTTTTTAGAACTGAGAGATATTTGCAATATCTACCGGTAGGAGTCATTCATGTTTTTAAAAACCAAACATTTTCTGACTTAAGCACTAGAAGCTTATGAGACCAGGCATCTCATCTCTTTGGAGAGCTTGACTTGATAGCAAAAAATAAATAAAAATAAAAAAGGTAACAAGGCGGGTTAAACTTTTTAACCTATATGTTAAAAATACACTCATAGTTAGGATGATTTAAGTAATGTCACGATTTACAAAAATATTTAAGAAAAAAAATACAGTTGAACAAGCAGCTTCTGAATGAAATGTTAGCAACGAAAAGAGCAAAGAACAAAAAGAAGGGAAGGTCAAAAAATGAATGCAGGAAATGAATGCACACAATGACAGAGACAGGGTAGCATACAATTTACTTACTGCACTACGACACAATTTACTTCGAATTCTAAAAATCTGGAGTTAGGAAGGATCTCAAAGGTCTTCTAGTCCAACCTTCTGCCCAAGAAAAGGAATCACTTACTCATTATGTTTTATTAAGCCACATATAGTTGAATTCACCTATGCCAACCACAATGATTGAGGTTAACAGAATAACAGAACAGAAAGGGACCTTGAAGGTCTTCTAGTCCAACTTCCTGTTCAAACAGGAAACCCTAGACCAGTGATGGCTAACCTTTTTGCCGTCGCGTGCCAAAAGTGGGGAGAGTGCGGGGAGGTCACCCACGTGTGTGCCCACACCCATAATCCAATGCGCCCCGCCCCTGCGTGCCCCTCTGCTTTTAGCACATGATGGCACTGTGGACCCGGTAGGCCAGTTTTTCACCCTCCCCGGGCTCCAGAGGCTTTCTAAGAGCCTGGGGAGGGTGAAAATGGCCTTCCCCACCCCCCCCACTCCCCCACCCCAGAGGCTGGAAACAGCCCATTTCCCAACTTCTGGTGGGACCGAAAGGCCCAAAAACCAGCTGGCCAGCGCACACATGCGCGCTGGAGCTGAGCTATGGCAACGCTCGCGTGCCCACTGATATGGCTTTGTGTGCCACCTGTGGCACTCGTGCCATAGGTTCGCCATCACGGCCCTAGACCATTTCAGACAAATGGCTGTCCAATCTCTTCTTAAAAACCTCCAGTGATGCAGCACCCACAACTTTTGGAGACAAGTCTTTCCACTGATTAATTGTTCTAATTCTCAGGAAATTTCTCCTTAGTTCTAGGTTGCTTCTATCTTTG
The DNA here is from genome assembly GCA_012654045.1 of Ptyas mucosa. Classification (NCBI taxonomy): domain Eukaryota; kingdom Metazoa; phylum Chordata; class Lepidosauria; order Squamata; family Colubridae; genus Ptyas; species Ptyas mucosa. The sequence continues at coordinate 7,597,774 of WNWU01000033.1, read as the reverse complement.
AATAGTTTCCATCCATTGCTTCCTGTCCTGCCTTCGGGTGCTTTGAAGGATAGGTTGACTCCCTCTTCTTTGTGGCAGCCCCTGAGATATTGGAAGACTGCTATCAGGTCTCCCCTAGTTCTTCTTTTCATTAAACTAGACATACCCAGTTCCTGCAACCGTTCTTCATCTGTTTTAACCTGCAGTCCCCTAATCATCTTAGTTGCTCTTCTCTGCACTCTTTCTAGAATCTCAATATCTTTTTTACATCGTGGCGACCAAAACTGGATGCAATATTCCAAGTGTGGTCTTACCAAGGCATTATAAAGTGTTATATAAAGGTTTATAAAACAAACTAAACCTCAACCAACCAAACCACTTTCAGGAATTAGGGAAGCTATGTAAGACTGTTTTTGAACAAATGACATTAGACAGCCATGTTCTCCCGACGTTCTCCAGCATCCCACACCATCGTGTCATTTAAACCCATCTTCTTTCATCCGTGTAGTTGTAATACAAGAGAAATCTATGGAATAAGAATTCATAATTCCACCTATGGGTGAACACTGCAGAGGCACCTTAAGAGCTAATATAAATATGAAGTCAGTCACCTGTTTTTACTTCAGGTGTATCATTACATTTAAATTAGGCTGGAGAATGGCAGCATTGGAAAATACCAGGGAAGAGTAAGGAATAAAAGCTAAGTGATTAAATGTTTCAAACCCTAATTTCATGAAAATATTAATAAATGGAATGAATGCCTAAGATCAGTGGTGAACCAAAAAGTGAACAAGGGAAATGCAGCATCTATTAACATCGCTGTCCCTGAATAAAGTACAGGGAGTCTCAATTTAACAACAGTTCGTTTAGTGACTATTTGAAGTTACAATGGTATTGCAAAAAGTTACTTATGACCATTTTTCACACTTACGACCATTGCAGCGTCCTTGTGGTCACGTGAACAAAATTCAGCCACTTGGCAACTGGCATGTATTTATGACGGCTGCAGTGTCCTGGGGTCATGAAATCACCTTTTGCAATCTTCTGATCAGCAAAGTCAAAGGGGAAGCCGGATTCACTTAACAACTATGTTATTAACTGAACAACTGCAGTGATTCACTTTAACAACTGTGGCAAGAAAGGTTGTAAAATGGGGCAAAAATCACATAACTGTCTCACTAAGCAACAGAAATGTTGAGCTCAACTGTAGTCGTAACTTGAGGACTGCCTGTATTCTAATGCTTCAGAGCCCAATCCTTCAGGATTTTTACTATAAGGATGTCTAAGAAGAAATACTTTTCCTTTGAAGAGCACACAACTTTCGGTAGTTCAATTAATGGCTAAACTCCCAAACCTTATTGCACTCTCAAAACAGAATGAAGATATTATACAAGGATACTTAATCACATATCCAAAAGTAATGGGATAAGGCATATTTCTGGAAAAGGAACGGGAATGGTGCTATGTACAAATGTGCTCTCTGCAACTGAGGAATTAAGACCACAAATCCTGAGATTTACAGTTTCATTTGCTGCCCTCAAAATATCCTGCAGCTTTACATTTACCAAAACTTAAAGAATCACCAACTTACTTCCTACTAACAGCAGAATTATATAAGCCTGACACAAGGCAACGCAGCAGCCCCAACCGCATTAATTCACATCCTCCAAAATAAAGGATGTTATAGGAGGAGTGGAAAACAGACCAATGCCAGAATCTGACAAATGAAATGCAAACTGTCTGAAACAACTCATTTAACCTCCATGAAAAAAGATATCAAAAGCCAAAGAGACAGGCAGTCATTCAGCTGGATCCCACCAAAAAAAAAATTCACCATTAATCATTTCCAAGATATTATCAGCCATTTTCATCAGCACATTATCTTTCACTATTTTTGTTTTAAGGTGAAGGATATTCATGTCAAAAATATTTTGAGGATGAACCTGGACAAAATAGGACAAGGTGACCAGATTTTTTAAATGAAATTGTTTTTATTAAAGAGAGAAATAGATAGATAGATAGATAGGTAGGTAGGTAGGTAGGTAGGTAGGTAGAATTAAAAACTATGTCCTTTTTTAATTTAATTAGTACTTTCAAGGGCGTTTTCTTTGCATTTTAGATTTATCCTTTATCATAGATTACAATAGAATCATTTCAAGATGGACGACAAACAAATTCAATTAAGTAAGTAAATTAAAATCAAGATAGTTATGTAATACATTAAAATTCCATCAAAGAATTAAATCATATGATTCCACCCAGAATCAGTTTGAAATTGGGTGGCATCTACTGTAAATTGAATTAAATAAATTACTTAGGGGATCTGGTATGACATAGTCAAGAATCCCAGGTTAAAAAAAATATGTATTTTATTGTCAATGGGGTATTATTCCAGAAACCTACTTATTCTCCGAAGGAGGATAATTCCAGATGCATCGCAAAAAAGACTGTCTTCCTCCACATAAATGAACTCAAGTAAATCACTGCATAATATGCAAAACATCTGCCACAGATTGTTAAAAATATAACTAGATAGTTACCTAGTCTATACACTAGTTTGTTTAGCTATGGTTCAACAAGCCGCAATTTACCGCAGGCACAGAACATGTTAGAAATGTAAACCATGGTGATTTAAACCACCAAGATTGCACACACGCACAACATATTTAAAGTTAGACGGAACAAGCCAGTGCAGTAAGTGAACACAGTCGAGATAACCAAGCCATAAACTGTTTAGGGTCTTATAAACCAATAATAACATAGGAAAATGGCACTGAGGTAAAAGCTTGGCTATAGACCCATCATACATATGGTAAGGAGTCCTACTGAGCAACTTAACTGCAGCTTTCTGCACTAATTACAGATAGTTAGCTAGCAGTAATTTGGGAAGGAGGGAGGTACCACGCTCCAATCACAGCCACACATTTTTCTTAAATCCCAATCAATGTCCAGGGTTGAGTAAATCTTGAATCTTATTTTGAAAACCGGCAATTCTCACTAACATCCTTCCTAATCTGTTCGTTTTTAAGTTCTTGCACCATTTGGGTGCAAGGGCATGAAAGCTTTTCCTCCAACGAGTGAGGATGCAATTTGTCTTGGTAAGATTAGTTGTATAGCCCATCTATTAAACTACAGATAGTCCTCCACTTACAACAGTTCATTCAGTGACTGTTCAAAGTTACAACAGCACTGGAGAAAAGTGACTTAGGACCATTTTTCACCCTTACAGCTGTTGCAGCATCCCTGTGGTCACGTGATCAAAATTCAGAGGCTTGGCAACTGACTCGTATTTATGATGTGTCCCAGGGTTACGTGATTACCTTTTGTGACCTTCTGACAAGCAAAGTCAACGGGGAAGCCGGATTCGCTTAACAATCACGTTACTAACTTAATAACGGCAGTGATTCACTTAACAAGTATGGCAAGAAAGGTCGTAAAATGGGGCAAAACTCACTTAACAAATGTCTCGCTTAGCAACAAAATATTTGGGCTCCATTGTGGTCGTTAAGTCGAGGGCAACCTGTACGCAAAAGACACGAAGAGCCTTCTGCAATCTGTCTCATGCTCCTCTCCTCATCCGGATTTTCTAATTCCATAGTGGAGGCACTTCACATGATAAAACTCGATAGCAATTAATGTCTTCACTATAATATGCATATTAGCTCAGCAAGGAGGCCTACAAGAAATATTTCCGTTAAGAATTTAGCCTTGTTAAACTGCTAGACACTGCTATACACTCCAACACTGAAGGTTTTTGTGCAGGTGTAATTTAGAACAGCCTCTTGATGCTGAAAGATCTAGTAATATTTTTTTTTCAATTTTTCTTAAATGATATCATTTCTCTTCAGGTACCAAAACACAAAAGTATATTCCTCTGTATTGTATCCCAAATAACCCTCCACCTGACATCTTTACAATTCCTAGTTCTTTCAACTATATCCACTTAAGACAGAATCAGGTGCTCTAATATTGCACTCTCCAAACTGGGAATGGGGGTGGGAGAAACGCTTGTTCAGAGTTGAGGGTTATCCTGATCCAGCGAGCTATTAAAAAGCACTGGCACATTGATATTATCTGGTTTTTATCCCTGATATTGCAAGTTTCTGCTACTTTTACACTTTTTGTATTATTCTTTTACGAACGTAAACCTCATGTTTAAAAGACGCATGTGTCACATTGGGCATTTTTCACAAAGTGTTGATTAAAGGTAATATTTAAGTAATGAAGCTGATGGCCTACATGTGCAAGAGGAGTGCACAAAAATATTTCTGGTATAAAATTATGCCTTTTACATGCAGTACAAGAGATGCAAACCCCAATTCCCTGCATGTTTACTGAAGTGAATACAACAGAGCTTTCGGTAAAGTATGGACCTTAATTTTCTTCTTAAGGCTTTTTTGGTATTTTGCCATGATCACAAGTCCAAATACTCTATACCAGCGGTCCCCAATCTTTTGGGAACTAGGGACCGGTTTCATGGAAACAATTTTTCCATGGATCGGGGGAGGGGAGGAGGAGCGTGCAACCTAGATCCCACACATACGCAGTTTTGCTCACTCACCGTTCACCTCCAGCTATGCAGTCTAGCTCCTAACAGGTTGGGGACCCCTGTTCTGGACAGTAAACCACCCATTGGGATGTATTTACGGCACATGTTTGAAAGCTAGGAACTTTTTAAAAGAAAAAAAAAATAATCCTTCATTTTACAAAAAGGGTACTAGTAAGTCCTGTGTTTCTTCAAGAAGACCAAACTCACTGGAGCATCATTGTTATGTTTCAATAGGCAAAACGCCGTGCAGGAAGATTTTAACAATGGAAGTGTCCAAAGTTTTCTGAACCTGTAAAAAGCTAGATAGGTAACTTGCTACAATCTGCAAGGTAAAGATTATCAGACACTGCATACAAAATGCTGCTGCTTTAGAAGACTATAGCAAAAGCAATGTAAAATCCTTATTTCTTCCATGATACGCCTATCACACCCCTCCTGCGTGACCTGCATTGGCTACCGGTTGCCCTCCGGGTGAGGTTCAAGGTGTTGGTGATTACCTATAAAGCCCTACATGGCTTAGGCCCGGGGTATCTGGCGGATCACCTGCAGCCAGCAACAGATCCCCGTCGCCCGGTGCACTCACACAGAGAGGGTCTACTTGGGGTTCCGTCGGCCAAGCAATGTCAGCTGACGGCCCCTAGAGAGCGAGACTTCTCTGTAGGCGCACCTACCCTTTGGAATCAGCTCCCCTTGGAGCTCCGGGTGGCCCCCGACCTTCGCTCTTTCCGCCGTGACCTTAAAACATGGTTGTTTCGCCAGGCTAGCCTGGACTGAAGGGGTTTTAATGGGAATTTTAGATTCTTTTATCGTTTGAATTTTAATTTGGACTTGTGGTTGCTTATTGCTGTGAGCCGCCCTGAGTCCTTGTGGAGAAAGGGCGGCATAAAAGTCCAATAAATAAATAAATCAAATAAATAAATAAATCAGTATAAGCATTTTGCAGGGTATACAGATCAAGCAAAATACTATTTTTGCTATTTAAAGACCCTTCAAAGTAGCACACTAAAACATATGTTCCCCCCCCACACACACACCCCACACACACACACACTGATCACTTCACCTTGCAAATGAAACATCTTACTTTCAATTACTCCACAGACACGTAAACCCAGTTAAAACTAGGTGGTTTAAGGATCTGGGAAAGCATTCAGATCCTTGCCATCCTCTTTCTGGAATTCAAAAGATACTTCTTCAAAATGTGAGAAAGTTGCCTATATAACACTCAGTAAGAACGCGTGCCTAGAAATTCATGTTTACCATTAATTTTTTTTAAAAAAAATCTCAAACTAGTTAGTAAATCTGAAGTTTAGATGTATTTCCTTTGCGAGCACATGGAAGCAATGAAATTCATGCAATCCAATTAGGTTTAGACTCAGAAACTCCCCGCCTAATGTTATCCTGGTCTTCAAACATGATCTTAGTGACTGCATGTGCTACAGCATTACACAAAATGAGGTGAGGTGAGGACAGAATGTAATTGGAATGTTACTGTAGACATGTCATATAGTCCCTGATAATTTTCAACTGACAGAAATTTTTCAAGACTAGTACATTGTACTAGTGCTCTTTGCTGCTTCTGTGGCAACAGCGTCAAGCTAAAACAGAGAAGTATGAAGATCTAGACATATCCTAGGACAGCTCATCTTCCCTGAATATATTAGCATAACATTTCATTTTATAGTAGGTTTCCTACTTTGATCACCCATGGAAAAATCTATCATGCCATGCTTTAGCTTAAAAGATTTAAGCCAATGTGCACCTAAATACTGTAGATGTCATATGCTACTCTGAAAAAAAAAATATCAATATGATTTACAGTTGTGTGGCTCATAGGTACTGTTAGAACCTGGATAATCTCAGCTTTCACTTCTTAACAAAGTTGCGTTTCTAGTCCTCATGCATGCTTACACATCCAAAGGGAAAATCAACGGAGTAAAAGTACTGGAGAAAAGCTCAGAATCTAGTCTCTTTCTTTGAAAATAATCTAAGAACAGCACCCAGTTTAAAATGCTGTGAAGTCAACACAAGATCTCTCATTAGTTCTTCTACTACAGGCAGTCCTCGACTTACAACAGTTTATATAGTGGCCGTTCAAAGTTACAACGGCACCGAAAAAAGTGACTTATAACAATTTTTCATGCTTACGGCCGTTGCAGCATCCCTATGGTGACATGATTTACATTTAGATGCTTGACAACTGATTCATATTTATGAATATGAGGGTGCAGGGTGTCCCGGGGTCATGTGATCCTCTTTTGCGACCCCCTGACCAGCAAAGTCAACGGGGAAGCCCGATTCACTTAACAACCGTGTTATTAATTTAACAACTGCAGTGATTCACTTAACAAATGTGGCAAGAAAAGCCGTAATATGGGACAAAGCTCACTTAACAAATTTCTCACTTAGCGGCATAAATTCTGGGCTTAATTGCGATCGTAAGTCGAGGGCTACCTATACTATCTATTTCACAAACCACTGCAAAACAAAATGCGATTCCAAAGGCTCCTCATCACACAAGCTATTCAACCGTGCTTAGAAGCAGAATCCCAAACACTTTTATTTGAGCAACACAGTCTAGAGTAAAAAGAGGAATTTCTCTCCAGTCTTTTCTTACCTGGTGGCAACTGAAAGTTCTGAATATTTGTTGGATTCTGAGAAGGCTGAGGCAGACGAGGTGCTAAAACAGTGGGAGTCAAAGTTGCTCGGATCCCACTGGTGGTTGCGGTTGCAGTCCTGGGCAGGCTCTGCGCCACTGTATTGGCAGCACCCTTAGCCAGACCAGTGGGAGTACCTGGAGGTGCAGGAGGTACTCCACCAGGATTAGGAGCTACGTTGGGTAGGCCAGCTTGCATAGTTTGCCCAATGATCATATTACCCCCTGTAGTACTAGGCTGGCCAGCTGCAGCCAGAGTTTGCTGTTGGGTGACTGCTTGCACAATAGTTTTAGGAGACTCCGCTTTGATGACCTGGGTGGTGGGTGCAGCAGCTGATACCCCAGATCCAGGCTGGCTGTTCACAAGAGAGGTCTGGAGCGACACCCCTGAACCAACCGTGGCGGCGGCAACAGCCGCAGTCGGAAAACCTCCCACGTTGATGGTCGAATTGATCACAGTACTGCTGCCATTCTGGGTGGCGGCAGCCAATGAGGGTCCTGCCGCGTGAATGGGCGGCCTCACCAATGCTACTGTTGGCCCCCCGGTCCCAATATTGGGGGGCTGTTGTGACGAGATCACCGTAGGTGAAGGTGAAGAGGAAGAGGACACTCCAGGGCCAAGGAAAGAAGTCTGGATGACAGTATTTGAAGCAGATGGCAAGACGGCATTAACGGTGTTGACTTTTCCAATATTTCCAGGTCCATTGTTCACGAGAGGGGCAACCGCAGGGACCACAGTAGGGTTCGCTGTCACAGGAGTGGCCGAGAAAGCAGCATGGGAATTCATCACCACGTTACTTCCATTCAAAGTCTGCACTGCAGTGGTCCCGATTTTACCATTCCTGGTAGATAAAGCTGTTGCCATGGTACTGATTACCACTGATTTGCCCTGATTGAGGGTCCCTGGGGTAATAGCAGCTTCAGAGCCACCTTGGACAGTTGTAGTGGTGCTGCTGCTAGTTGTAGTGGTCCCATCCAACGTAGAACCCTGGGACCTGGCATTATGATTGATAACACTCCCTTGCACACCACCAGTTCCTGAAAATAAAACAAAGTTTAATTACAATATAAAAGGTAAGAAAGAAAACAAAAGATTCTAAGGCTCGATAAGTCCAACACAAACTATATTGCCCATGGGTCAATACGTCCCAGTATTGGAACAACATCTGAAAAGGGGGGAGGAATCTTATGAAAGCAGTTAAGACTTTGATACTGTTCCCTCTACATTGATGGTTATAATAATCTTCCATAAACAGCCAAGTAGTCCCACATACAAATGCAAATCACATAGACATTCTGCAAAAAATACAAGTTTTCAGTTTGTCCCTTTCCCTTCTTTGGATGTTTATAACTCCACATTAAATGACATTTTACAGCAAGTCTGCTCATGCAACTGTATCAGGTTGGTGAAAAAAAAAGGAGGGGGGGGAGGACAGGAAAAAGTTTTTAAAAAAAAGAAAACACCATGGTCTCTCACCCTTCCGTTTCATCTCCTTATCTTTTGAACAAAAATCCAAACACTATTATATTTCTTGACTAATAAAACAACACAGAAAAAAGTGGGGCTGAAGTAGTAGAGAAGAGACATAAGTGAAAAGATTGCAAGGTAGTTTAAGGGATGTCATCCTCCCTCTTAAAATCATTAAATCCTGCTGTTTGATTGCTGTGCTTTCAAAGGAAAACAAATACAAGCAAAAAGGGAGGGATTTTTTTTTTCCTTGCTGTCCCCAGAAAGCAAATATCCCTACCAAAATCTGCCAGTGTCACTTAAATCAGTCCTGTCTCCGCGGGCTCTGCATTTAGTAAACACAAACAGAAGGACTGTAGTCAGAAACACGGGGTCACAAAAATCAGGACTAAGGGAAGGTTATTTCTCTGAAACCCCACCCCCTTTCATTAACCTGGTGTCATGACAAGCAACAGCGTCCTTGTAATATTCCAGCAACTGGAAAGCAAAGTGGGGGGAAATTGTATACGGAGGAATATAATTGGAATTATGCTGGGGTAAATGGACCAACATTGCCTTCCCTTTCTTAAAAAAGGCCAGTCTTCACATGTAGGGAAAGGCAGGATCCTGAGTTAGCAGACTCCTTCAGAGTGCACCGCCTTTTTACAAGGGGGAAAACATTTACAGATGGACTGTCATTCTTCCAGTCCCACAGGCAGTAGAGGTTGTGCTGTGACTCTCTGCACAGCCCCAGTCTGGGCATATTATTTCAAGAAAAGCAAAAGGTTCAGGCAGGGCATAACCCCGTACCCGTACCACCCCAGAGGAGGAGCCGTTGTTAAGCGGGTGCCGTATTTGCAAAAGAGATCTATTTAAAAGGGGGTTCCTGATCCTCAGGTTCCCCCATCACTTCCTCTTCCCAGGGGAAGCTGCTGCTGCTGCTGCTGTGATTAATAACATTTCTTCTCTCTCTCTCTTTCTCTCTCTCCCCCCCCCCTTGCACTTCAAGCAGGGGGGGCAAAGAATTCAAGGCAGCCAGGGAATATCGAAATGGATAAGGAGGGCAGGGAGCACCATTCCTCTGATCCAGACTCCGGCAACGCGGGAGAGCAAGGTGGCACAGAAGTCCAAAGGTAAGGTCTCTTCCTTCCTCGTCCTCAGGAGCCCCCCAAAACACTCCAGCCTCTCAGCAGGCAAGAGAAAGAGAGAGATGACAGAATGAAGAGCAAAAAACCCAAGGTGAGGAAGGGGGGGGGGGACACACGGACAACCACCCTAGCCAAGGAAGCTGGTTTCCCTAAAGGACCCACACACACTACTCCCTGACCATAACACTCACCCCCCCCCATACACACACACACATCTGCTCCTTGCTCTAGGTGCAGCAGAGGCAGGAGGAAGATCGTCCCGGCCAAAAATAGGGTGTTGGGGAGGGAGGGAGGGGGGTTGGCATGTGAGGAAGGCCTCTCTCTTCGCCGCCTCCCCCTCCCCAACTCCATGCCACCCACCCACCCCCTGGCACCTTCCAGTTGCTGCCCCCCACTAGGGAAAGTGGGGGGGGGGCAGAGGAGAAAGAAAGGGGGGCCAGAGGTGGGGGGGGGGAACCCCCCCCCCCATTCCTGGGGGAAAAGGACAAGAGGAGGGGGAAGGGGGGGCACCCCCCCCCCCCCCACTCCGCCCCGGCTTGCCTCGCCGGGTTACCTGGCTTGGTGATCTCCGGGCCACTGAGTCCCATCTTGGCGGCGACGGTGGTGGTGGTGCTGCTGGTGCTGCTGCTGCCGGTGGTGCGGCTGCCGGGGCTCTCTGTTTGGACATTAGCATTGCCTCCTACTCCTCCTCCTCCTCCTCCTCCTCCTGGGCTAGGGCTAGGGCTGTTGCTGCTGCTGCTGCCGCTGCTCACAACATGGTTCCCCAGCAGCCCCCCGGCGACCCTGAGGGGCTCCTGCGCCTTGTGGTGCGGGTGGTGGTGGCCCGAGGCCGCCAGCTGAGACTCCAGGGAGCCCACCAGGTCGCTCACCACCTTCTCATCCACCTCAGCGTTTAGGAAAACCTCATCCAGCAGATCCGACCCAGCCGCCATCTTTTTTCGGAGGGTTCCTGGCGAGCGGCTCCCTCCCGCCCGCCGGCCCCCCCCTCTCTCTTCACTCCTCCCTCTGCCCTCCTCCTCCTCCTCCTCCGCCCTCCCTCCTGCTCTCTTCCCCCCCTCCTCCCCACCTCACTCACTCATTTTACACATACGCTGCGCTCCCCTCCCGCCTCGGCCTCCGCCACGGAGCATGCGCGACGAAAAACTCCGCGCGAGCGGGCTGGGAAAGCTTGCGGGGGGGGGGGGGGGCGTCGAGGCGTCACCTCAGCGGCCGGAGAGGGATTCCGTCGGTTCCTGATTGGTCGGCGACGGGCTATAAATACTGAGGCAAATGGCTGCGAGCGCTCAGACAGCGAACGGGCGGCGAGGGCCCGACTGCGGCCTAGTAGCAAGAGGGGCCGGTCGCCGAAAGTCGGGCTGGCCGCACGCGCTGGTTGCCGGCCGAAGGGTCGATGAGGGGAAGTGGAGGCGGTGCTACGGGTCGCAGCCGCCGACGCCTCGGGGCTGGCCGCGGCGGTCGCTGTCGTCCTTTGTCTGGCGAAGCCCAAAATGGCTGCATGCTCCGCGGTGGCGGCTGGGTCGCCTCTCGCCAGCGCGCCTGGGGCTCCCTGGCCGGCTCAAGTCTGAAGGACGCCCCGCACCTGTGCCAGTTTATGAAAACAACCCGCCCTCTGGACGGGGAGGCTGGCGCAGAGCGCGGGGCCTGCTACACGGACAGGCCGGCCCCGTCCCGACCTAGCGGGCGTTCCCCACGCCGCCCGTCCGTGTCCAGCCGGGCCTCGCCGGAAAAGACCCGCGACCTCCTCGCTGACCGGCCTCGGGACGCGGGCCGGGAAGGAGGTCAAGGCTCTTGCCGCGCCCTTGAAGCCCGGCCTGAGCTCGCCTCCGCGTTGGCTTGGCTTTAGCGAGGCTTTCCTCCTCGCCTCCACACTTGTGCCAAAGTTTGGGTGGCCGGTTCTGCCGGACAGCAGCCCGCGCACCCCGAAGAACCCCTTGCTCCCCCACCTCTTTTTTCACTTCGGCTGTGGCCCGTCACACATAAACACCCCCCCAAAAAATAACCCCCTTTTTTCTGTTCCCCCCCACAAAAGAAACGCTGCTGCCGTTTCGACAGGAGCTGCGGGTGTCAAAACAGCGTCCTCTCCCGCCTTTCCTTTTCAAGCGCTCAGCTACTTCCTTCTTTTCTTCCGTCAAGCATCGCTTACGCGTCCAACCGCCTTTTTTTATTTATTTATTTATGGCATTATTATACATACTTGCACACTTCAGGGACTAGTTTGCGAGCAGCTGAAAATGCGTAACGCAGCCATGTCTTCCTACCTTCTCTGCCACGGGCAGTCAAAAATAGACTCCCTCGTGCAAAGATAAGATACAGCTGCTTTATGGGTTTTATTTTTAGGGAGAAGCCAGGGTAGATGTCCTGAGAAGTATCAGCCAAAAAGAAAGGGAAGGGAGCATCTCTCTTTTTTTCCCCCTGCCTACAATTCTTTTTTTTCTCTCTCTCTCTCTAAAATTGTTTTACTTTTTCATTTTGATTTTCTCAGCTTCTTTGCACATACCCCTTTTCTGATAGTGCCAACCTAGTTTTTTTTTTCAGCATTGTACCAAACAATTCTGCAAAAAGAAAAATTTCAGGGATCCCTTTGCGTGAACAAAACCCATCTGCCAAAACATATTTTTATTTTTTAAAAAAGGTTAGGTTATTATGTTCTAAAATTGTCTATTCTGGTTCTCGCTGTCTCCTCCCTTCTCCTCCCTTCTCCAGACTAGCAAGAATGCAAAATCAATACTTCACAATGTCAGATCAATTGAATAATAGATCGTTCAGCACACCCTTTGTATTCCATCCCTTCTTTTCTGTTTTATAAGAGTGGAATTGAAAAACATTTTGGATTTTAATAAGTGCTATCTCCCTTGCAGAGATACCTTATGTTTCTTTTGCCCTTTATTAATTATTTCTGTCTTTTAACCCGCCTCATCCTGAGGAGTCATATTGGGTGGCAATACTTTATAATTTATGCTTCTAGTCAGGCTTTTAAAATGGTGCAAATTAGAAGGGAAGTAAACATCTATTTAAATTGATGGTTTACTTTGAAAATCAGTGCAAATCGGGGGGCTTTTAAAAATTTATGGAATATTAAGCTCTTGAATTCAAATGAGTCCCATTGCTAAGACAAAAGGAGGGAGTTTTCTTATTTTATTCTTAAAAAGTAGTAATAAGATTGAGATTTGCTGTTCGTGACACTGCACAGCATGGATTGTAAAGGTCTCTATTGGGCAACTGGAGAGGTTGGTGCTCCTTGCAGGAGATACATTAACTGATTTTTTTTATTAAAAAGTGGCTAAGAATAATGAGCGCATTATTATATACAAAGGAGCTGCTCATTGTTGTGTTGTCTTTTGTCAATTTTGCAGATCATCGGGAGCTAGCAATGGTATACATTTCAGGCAGTGTTCCTTATCTTGGGGAGTTTAAAATGTGTGGACTTCAACTCCCAGAATTCTCCAGCCAGAGAGCAGGAACAGCAACAGAGAAAGTATATGTCCCAGGTATCATGAAATGACATTGTTGATTATATGAGATGCAAAATACGCCAACCCTATCAGAACTAATGGGAACAGCAGAAACTGCCCTGGAAAAAGACAGTGCTGTAAATGTCCTCTGCTTTACAAATATATACCTTCAACGTGAATTGCACCACAAGGCCCACTAGTAACCTGTGCGACTTAAGTAGCAGAGAAGTTAATGGGTGTACCAAGGCTCAATTACAGATAATCCTTGATTTATGACCACAGTTGAAGCCAATTTTTCTGTTGCTAAGTGAGACATTTGTTAAGTGAGTTTTGTCCCATTTTACGACCTCTCTTGCCCCAGTTGTTAAGTGAATCACTGCAGTTAAGTTAGTAAAAGGGTTGTTAAGTGAATATGGCTTCTCCATTGACTTCGCTTGTCAGAAGGTCACAAAAGGTGATCACAGAACCCCAGGACACTGCAACTGTCATACCTCAGTTGCCAAGCTTCTGAATTTTGATCACGTGAACATGGGGATGCTGCAACAGTCATAAGTGTGAAATCTCTACAAAGACTTTTCTAGTCGCAATTCGTTCGAGTAGAAGCTACAAGTCCAGAAGAACCCTCAAACTGAATCACACCTGACTCTTCCTGAGTTTATAAGGTGTGTCAAGGTAATTTCTTGGAACATCATGAAGTGCAGGAGAGTGCCATTGACATTTTCAAGATTTGTATTCTAGTCAACACCAAGATTTGCAGGTGGTCTCCCAAACAAATAGTACCAGGGCTAGTTCAGCTTAGCTTCCTAGAACAGCCAAGATGGACTAGATCCGTGATGGCGACCTATGGCACGCGTGCCGTTGCCAGCTGCTCTTCTGGTTTATGACGCAGACATGTGCCCCGGCCAGCTGATCTTCACGCATGCTGGAGCCCTGGAAACCCGAAGACCAGCTGGCTGGCGTGCATGCGTGTACCGGAAACCCAAATACCAGGTGCCCAGTGCACACATGTGCACTGACCAGCTGATCTTCGGGTTTCCGGGGCTCAGGCGCACACGAGGACCAGCTGGTCGGCATGCATACACATGTGCGCGCTGGAAACCAGAAGACTAGGTTTCCGGGGCTCCGGTGTGCGTACGGGCACATTCCGGTTTGGGCACTCGGTGCTGAAAAGGTTCGCCATCACTGAACTAGATGCTTGGACTTCCACACTATATAATTAACTGGGATATCAGAGCTGAAAATAATATGCAGGTAGTCCTCAACTTATGACTACAATTGAGCCTAAAATTTCTGTTGCTAAGTGAGACAGTTGTTAAGTGAGTTTTGCCCCATTTTATTACCTATGTCACAATTGCTAAATGAATCACTGTTGTTGTTAAGTTAGTAACATGGTTAAGTGAATCTGACTTCCCCACTGATTTTGCTTGTCAGAAGGTTGCAAAAGGATCACATGACCTCAGGACACACTGCAACCGTCATAAATACGAGCCAGTTGACAAGTGTCTGGATTTTGATCATGTGACTGTGGGGGTGCTTGCAATGATCACAAGTGAAAAACGGTCATAGGTCACTTTTTTTCAGTACTGTTGTAACTTCGAACAGTTACTAAACAATTGGTTGTAACTTGAGGAATATCTGTATATTGCAGACTTGTTTACAATCTTCAATATATTCTAATAGATAGTGTTTCATAGCCTCCATCAGAGATACATGTAGATACCAACAGAAAAGAAAGATCTTGCGGTCCCAGAAATACAGTAATTGACCATTCTGCAAACTATTCTACATTTGCCCTCATTTGTTTAGTAACTGCTAGAGTCTTACATTAGTTGATATCTTGCTTCAGAACCATTAAATTATTAATTCCAGGTAGTTACGAAGGCTTCAAAAAAAAAGAACCATTAAATTAAACTGAATTAAGATATCTATGGTAGAAATGCTGTAGTACTGATAAATTGGCAGTACTGTATGCAAATTACCAAAGTCCAGGTTGGCTAGGAACAAGTTACAAGTTGTCAATCATTCTTTCCTACATAATCATGTACTTCCTTATTTATGCTTTCCTTTACCTTTGTCCTATCTGCTTTTGGTACAAAGCTATTACTAAGCTTCCAAGCTAAAGCATTTTGCCTTTTCTGTCACCTGTTCTGTGTGTAGAATAATTAGTAACATTTGTAATTGGTCCTCAGAACAGGAAAACCAAAAGAACATTTACATGATACAAAATATTTCTGAGGTAAACTTAACTGTAGCTTATACAGCAACAAGGATAGGATAACAGGCATGCTTACGATTGCTGCTCAAAGTCCAATCCACTGTCAAGGAAAGTTAGTTCAGATACAAGCATGAGGTGGACCATGGCCTACATGTGTCCGCTGTCCATTTCCTATATCAAGGAAAAGGAATAGTTTGGGGCCTAGGAACACATTTGGAATTTTAAGAGCATGTAGTGGCATTCTTACCATATGACTGCTAAGGGAGAGCTTGACTATCACAGTACAGTATCACTACTGCGATAGTCAGGTTTTTTTGCCTTCTATTCATATCTGATTGTCAGGCAGAATTTTCGAAAAAGTCCCTGAAGTTTTCTTGGCAAGGCTTTGCAGAAGTGATTTGCCCTTGCCTGCTTCCTAGGGCTGAGGGAAAGTGACTGGCCCAAAGTCAGTCAGCTGCTTTCAAAGCGGAACTCAAACTCATAATTTCCCTGTTTCTAGCCTGAAGCCTTAACCATTACACCAAACTGGCTCTGTATGGTAGTCACACCTAGTCATAAAATATCTATTTCCTATACAGCAAACAGGTCAGGTTGCTTCCTGTTGCTTGTTTTCTGTGACCACAACATCTGTAGTTTGTCCTTTCTGTGGGTAAGCGTGCCCATTGCCAATCAACACTGGGTTGTTGTAGCTGTCCACCATTTTTATTTTCTTGGTATGCCTCTGGAGTCCGAATTTGAAAGCTTTCAAAAAAAAAATAAATCACTTCTGGGCTGGAGATTTGCATCATGTCAGCTTCTATTTAGTTAAAGGAATCTAGAACACATTAAAAGAATCAGGCTTGGTACTCATTGCGATAGTTGTAATGAATAGTGGATTATTTGATTTGCTCCAAGAAAGTTTTTCCTGAATGTTTATTTTTACTTTGTAACTTTAAAAAAAAAAGTCTTATTTTTTAAAAGAATATCTTCCATATAACTGCATTCAGGCTACTCCAAGTCTAAGCATAGATTATTTTAATTATTTTAACCTCATAGTTTAAAAACAATCCACAATGAAATAGCCACAGAAGTTTTATTTATAGTTTTGATTAATACACACACACACAAACGTGTGTGTGTCTTATACTTCATTGAAAGTGTATTTGATGTAGAAGACAAACACACAAAATCTAGCTTTGTTGTAGCTTAATACCTTAAATATTGTTTAGAATAAAAATAGATGGAATATTTATCCTACCTAAATATCCTTAATGATTAGGAAGCATGTTCTAAATCATTGGTGTCCAATCTTTTGGATTGCTTGGATTGCACTGAATGAAGAGGAATTGTCTTGGCTGCATATAAAATATGCAATACATATCACACAATCAGATATGTATTGTGATCAGGGTTTCAGCAGGTTCTGATCAGTTTTGGAGAACTGGTAGCGGAAATTTTGAGTAATTCGGAGAACCAGTAGTAAAAATTCTGATTGGCCCCACCCGCATCTATTGTCTGCCTCCCAAGTCCCAGTTGATCGGGAGGAAATGGGGATTTTACAGTATCCTTCCCCTGGAGTGGGGTGGGAATGGAGATTTTACAGTGTCCTTCCATGACATCCACCAAGCCATGCCACTCCCACCAAGGCACACCCACAGAACTGGTAGTAAAAAATTTTGAAACTCACCACTGCGCATGTTAAAAGTTTTACAATCTTGTGGGGCTGCATTACTAACTGTCCAGCGCCGCATTACTAACTATCCAGCGCCGCATACAGCTCATGGGCCCCAGGCTGGACACACCTGTTCTACATTCACATTGTGTCTCTAAATTCTTTATTTCTCTTACTTCATTATACTCTCCTGAAGCTGTAAAAATTAAAATGCCTTTGATACATAAGAACATTGTCTTCTATTAAAATGAATCAATTTAGTAATATATTGTACTTACACATTGATCATGTAACATGAAGCCATTTTTATTGAGTTGTTCGGTTGGTTATGGACAACATGGCCTATGGCACTGCTTATGCTGAAAATACAAAGCTATATGAACATACAGTAGTTTATCCCCACAGTAAGGCAATATGCTTTGGAGTACCTAGGAAAATGTTGTCCATCTCACTCCATGTCTGAGCATGGCAATATTGCCAGGGTGAAGAAGTGATAATGCTAATTCCTTTCTCATGAAGACTTCTAACATCATTCAGTTTTACAGAGAGAAACCAGACAGAAGTAAATCCTTTGTTCTTAACATAATGAACCTGGACAGATGATCCATATGTGAAGACATACACTGGATGCAAGATGAGGAGATTTTAGATTGTATATTTGAAACTTCCGGTGGGGTTTTTTTTAAAAAAAAAATCAGTGCTCCATTTGAAATAATAAAATTCAGTATTAAACACTAGGAAGAAGATTCTGCTACCCCATTCTATAAACCAAATCTAAATCAAGTTATTGAGAAGATGAAGGAAGCAATTCTAGAAATAGAACTGGCCAGCGTCTTGCCAGCACTATGTTCAAATGAACTGCCTGACTTAATATGTTGAATGGATCAGTCTGTTGTACTAAGATAATGGTTAGGTTCATCTAGCTTGGTGAACCACAAATTAGCAAATATGTTTTAGCATGTTGTGTGAACTTAGAGTTAAACATGTTCAGTTTTATTAAATTGAATAGTTTTGCTGTGGAGTTTAATAAAATAAACTGCTTGCTTCTGGTTGACGGAGTCATTTTTTACTGTTTGTTTTTATGTCTCCTTTCATTAGAGCAGTTCGTGTAAGTAAAATAGTATATGCTCATACAATTATAGTTGTGAACAAGAGACCCATTTTGGGTTAATGGTTAAGACACCAGGTTAGAAACCAGGAGACTTGAGTTATAGTCCTGCTTTAGGTATGAAAGCCAACTGGATGACTTTGAACCAATCAGCAGGAGACTCTGAATTCTAGTCCCACCTTAATAATGAAAGTTGGATGGGTGACTTTGATCCAATCACCAAGAGACTCTGAATTCTACTCCATCTTAGTCATTAAAGCTGGCTGAGTGACTTTGGGCCAATCACCAGGCGACTTTGAGTTCTAGAGCCATCCTAGGCAGGAAAGTCAGCTGGGTGACTTCAGACCCATCACTTTCAGCTCAAGACATAAAGCTTGGATATCAAGCCAATCAGCCAATTCCTGTTGCAACCAATAGATCAAGACTCAGTTGATTAAAAAAAAAAAACCAACAGACCCTGTATTTGTGGAAAAGTGCTAGGAAGAATTTTTTTTAAAATTGATTTTATTATTAAAATGAAATAAAAAATACAAAATTAAACAGGGGAAGAACAGTGTAAATTGTGACCTAAAGTTTAGTTTTGGAAATTCCTTCTGCAAATGTCTATATAGGTAAATCTTCAATTGCTATTTAAAAGAAGGCTGTAAGTTTCCTTTGGGAGAAAGTTTCTTATTTAGGGCACTGCTATGGAGGCCTTATTCCTGGTCAATGTGTTGCAGGGCAGACCAAACACTGGGACCCTAAATAAGTCTTCTTCAGGATCCAATCTGAATCAGTCACTGGGACCAAAGGTTTATTCTTCCAAGCTTTCGGGCTCATGATGGAACCCATCATCAGGGAACTTCTCTTTCCAGAATATGCACTGGGTGGTTCTATGTGTTGAATTTATATGGTTGCTGGTTGTGCGTAGTTTTCAGTTGTAAATTAAGGCTGCTGATGGCTGGCTTTTTAGTTAATTGTTTCCTTGTGCCACCTTGGATCCTAAGTATCTGATAGGCTGGTAGTAAGTCAGCACTCCTATTTTTGACAAGAGCCCCGTTTTCCAGGCTTCAATCATTTCTCTGGCCATTTTTGACCCTGCTCGGCCAACAATCATAATAGCTGCGAAATTAAATAGGAGCCTGAGTGGCATAGGAGACTAATGCCTCCTACTAAGGCAGCATTTAACATCCAGCTGCCTGCAATTACTGCGAGTTCAATTCTCACCAGGCTCAAGGTTGACTCAGCCTTCCATCCTTTCTAAGGTGGGTAAAATGAGGACCCGGTTGTGGGAGCAATAAGCTGACTTTGTATAAAAATATACAAAAGTATGAAGGCTATTGCTTAACGCATTGTAAGCCGCCCTGAGTCTCCACAGAAGGGCGGCATATAAATATTTTTTAAAAAAAAATACATGTCCTTATTCCAGTATCCTGGGACACATATATTTACATTCATGAGGTCCTCTTCAGTTGGTCTTACTGGATAGCATTGGGAGAGGTAATCTTATAAGTACCAGGACCCCATACGTTTTAAAGCAGTATGTCAAAATGTCAGCATCTTAACTTGGGCTCATTAATAACTATAGTAATGCAACACTTTTAGAACTGGTTCTGGGTGATCCTATGTTACATCCTACTCCCAACACATCAATATTCCAACAGGTGTGAACTTTGGTTTCTGAGTTTCTGGACCATTTTTAAAGAAGTTCGCATAAATTGCAATAATCCAGTTATGAAGCTATTAATGTATGAATTGCTGAAGCTAGTCTATGCTAGTTTAAGATATCCAGTCCTCACCTGCTCAAAACTTAGCCAACACTTTCTTGCTACTAAGGCTACCTATATATACCAATAATACACCTGCTCCTTTAGTGAAAATGTTATCTACCATATGCCATCTTCCTAATTCCTGCCTATTTACATTATCTCTGTCTTAACTGCTTCAGTTCTTTTGAAATTTCTAAGCAACTCTTAATAGAATAGAATAGAATTCTTTGTTGGCCAAGTATGATTGGACACACAAGGAATTTGTCTTTGGTGCGTATTCTCTCAGTGTACATAAAAGGACAAGATACATTCGTCAAGAATCATAAGGTACAACACTTAATGATAGTCATAGGGTACAAATAAGCAATCAGGAAACAATATCAATATAAATTGTAAGGATACAAGCAACCAAGTTACAGTCATACAGTCATAAGTGGGAGATGGGTGATAGGAACGATGAGAAGATTAATAGTAATGCAGACTTAGTGAATAGTTTGACAATATTGAGCAAATTATTTGTTTAGCAGGTGATGGCATTTGTGAAAAAACAGTTCCTGTGTCTAGTTATTCTGGTGTGCAGTGCTCTATAGCGTCGTTTTGAGGGTAGGAGTTGAAACAATTTATGTCCAGGATGCGAAGGGTCTGTAAATATTTTCACAGCCCTCTCTTTGACTCGTGCAGTATACAGGTCCTCAATGGAAGGCAGGTTAGTAGCAATTGTTTTTTTCTGCAGTTCTAATTATCCCCTGAAGTCTGTGTCTGTCTTGTTGGGTTGCAGAGCCAAACCAGACAGTTATGGAGATGCAGATGACAGACTCAATAATTCCTCTGTAGAACTGGATCAGCAGCTCCTTGGGCAGTTTGAGCTTCCTGAGTTGGGGCAGAAAGAACATTCCTTGTTGTGCTTTTTTGATGAGTAAGGGTAATTTATCTATCGATACAATTTTATGCCACACAACTCTCAACCACTCTAGGTGGCTCACGATACACCAAAATAATATCAGAACAATATAACAGGGACTAACCACAGGCTTGGACAAAGAAGAAAAAAAGAGCAAAATGGCAACCCCCCAAAACATCCTATCAGCAACTGGCATTCAATCCAGGGTTCATCAATCCTTCTAAACTAACACAAGGGCTAGGAGGACAGCCAGGCCTTTAAGGCTTTCTGGAATGAAAAGGGAGGGACCCATTCAGATCTTGGGAAGAACTTCATTCCAGAGGACTGTTCTGACCTAGGCTTCCCAAGAACATGAAGCAGACTCCTTGCCTGACAAAAAAAACCCTTTTTATTCACATCCAGCAAAGCCTTTCAAGGGAGAATTTACAGTCACAGAGCTTACCTGGCTTGGAGAGCTGCCAGGCCGATATCTTCAAAACTTGGCAAGAAGTCTCTGAGAGTCACGAACCAGTTAAGTGAACTAATTGTCTCCTGCAATCTCTTCTCCCTTTTCATTCCTCTTTATTCCCAATGGGAGGGGCCATTCACCGTCCACCTGTGGCTTTACTCCTGAGTCGACCCTTGTTCCTTAGCTGTTCCCTTCTCCTGGCAGCTCTGCGCATGCACACATCGGGAACAGGCTGCAGCTGTTCTTCTGCCCCACTGATGTCCGACTCCGAAGGCAGCTAACAACTGTCAGATGGCCCTGGCTGCATCTCTGCCTCCCGATGCACAGAACTCATCAGAGCCTTCCTCAGACTCCAGGACGGGATCATGTTCCTTCCCAACCTCCTCACTGTCTGAGTCTGCCACCAGCTCTGCTGGCCGCTGGCAGGCCACAACAAGGACAGGTGCTGCAACAGGGAAAGGTCTTTTGTCATCTTTGAGTGTTAACCCAAGTGTATTCCTAGAGACCAGTTCTATTATTAATGCAGTTCCAATGGCAAATTCTTCTGCAACATAATAAACAGGCCTAACAGAGAAATAAATCTGATGCAAAAGGTATCCATGTTCTTTAAAACAGCCTGGACATTGCAAAAAGACCAAATGGGATAACTGAATTGGTGAGTAATGTGTTTATAGAATGCCACATCAGTCCCGTGTTGAAACAGCTGCAAATCACGAGTTACTAATGGATCCAAACCAAGGTGCTCCCTGAAGCATATTAAAACCTTACACAGGTAGTATTCAACTTAACAACTATAGTTGGAACTACGTAGTATTTTCATAGCTGAGCAAGGAGATTGCTCAGTGAGTCATGCCTGAATTTACATCCTTTTTTGCCATGGTTGTTAAGCAAATTGCTGCGGTGGTTCAGTGAATCACGGAGTTGTGAAGCAAATCCAGTTTTCCCCATTGACTTTAGAATAGAATAACAGAGTTGGAAGGGGCCTCAGAAGTCATCTAGTCCAATCCCCTGCTCAGGGAGGAAACCCTATACCATTTCAGGCAAATGGTTGTCCAATCTCTTCTTAAAAATTTCCAGTGTTGGAGCATTCACAATTTCTGAAGGCAAGTCGTTCCACTGATTAATTGTTCTAACTGTCAGGAAATTTCTCCTTAGTTCTAAGTTGTTTCTCTCCTTGATGTTTCCACCCATTGCTTCTTGTCCTGCTCTCAGGTGCTTTGGAGAATAGGTTGACTCCCTCTTCTTTGTGGCAGCCCCTGATATGTTGGAACACTGCTATCATGTCTCCCCTGGTCCTTCTGTCACAAAATCACAAATGATGATTCCATGACCCTGGGACATTGCAGCCATTGTAAAATACATGCCAGTTGACAAGCGCCCAAATTTTGATCACAATACTAGGGAGGGTTAATGGTTGTAAGTACAAGGCCTCGGGGCCATTGTAATTTTGGACAATTGCTAAATGAATGGATGTAAATCGAGGACTCCCAAACACTGACTTAATGCTGAGTTGCAGGACTTCCTCCTGCCATACAATCTAACCCTGCTGTTAGATTTTTCACCTTTTTTTTTGGGGGGGGGGCGGTATTGGAACTAAACTTGGCCCCCTCCCAATCTTTTTTCTACAATTTAAGATGAAAACAGACCCAGGCCTTTTCATTTACAGTTTATTTTTGCTGCTGGGTTTCAATGCTTTTGATCATTACTGTTTTAAATGTCTTTTTTTAAATTGAATTTTGGGTGTTACAAGCCATTTAGAGCTAAGCAATAAGAGAAGGCAACATAGATATTTGAAATAAACGTGAAATGACAAACTGTTAGTTAATAAACACACAACACGCATACGCACCCGAGAAATACGTACATACTACCGTGTTTCCCTGAAAATAAGACCCTGTCTTATAATTTATGAAATAAGCGCTTGGCCTTATTGCCATGTGTTCAAAAGCCCGATTGGGTTTATTATCAGGGGATGTCTTATTTTGGGGGAAACAGGGTAGTTGTGTATAAAACAAGGCAGTTGTTCTCAGATGCATAACATCTTTCCACGGTATATTTCAAAGTATTAAAAGAAATAAAGGTGTAATCATATGTGAACATTGAAGGAAGGAATAAAGTACATTTTTTTAATAAGTTGGTATAAAGTACCTAATGATTTGGGGTTGGCGGAATAACAAACATTAAATGTTTGATAAATCAATTTATAAGTTCATCCTCATACAGTCCTAACTGCAGCACAAACAAGCATTGTCTCGGTTCCTGTTAATAATAATAATAATAATAATTTTATTTCTATACCACCCTTCTCCTGAAGGACTCAGGGCGGTGTACAGCCTATTAAAAGCACAAAACAGACATCAATTTAAAATAATTTAAAATTAATTAGGTAATTTGGCTAAATTTAAAACCCCAAGTTTAAAACACCCAATTTAAAATTTTTACGTTGATAATCCAGCCTGGCGGAACAACAAGGTCTTGAGGGCGCAGCGAAATACCCGGAGGTCAGAGATCTTACGCATTTTGGGGGACAGTTCATTCCACAGGGCTGGGGCTCCCACAGAGAAGGCCCTTCCCCTGGGTGTCGCCAGCCGACATAACTTGGCCGATGGCACCCTGAGGAGACCCTCTCTGTGGGAGCGAACTGGCCGGTGGGAGGCTATTGGTGGCAGAAGTCGGTCTCAAAGGTACCCTGTTGACCATTGTATAGATAATCCTCAATTTACAACCATTCATTGAATGAGTGCTTGAAGTTACAATGCACTTAAAAAAGTGATTTATAACCAGTCTTCATGCTTACAACTGTCACAGCTTCCCCATGGCCACATGATAAAATCCAGGTTGTGATTCACTTAACAAACTTGGCCAAAAAAAGTGGTAAAATCAGGCACAACTCACTTAACAAACTGCTTTATTTAGCTTTGCAAATTCTGATCCCAACTGTCATAAGTCAAGGACTACCTGGAGATATGTCCATTCCCTTCCAGTCAATGGGAACTACCTTCTATGGACATAGGCTGCTGAAAAGACTGGACAATTGGCTCATGCAGAATGCATCTAGCTGCACAGACCACCTACTTGTCAAATCTTATATAGCCGTGATATGGGTTCACCTTTCCCCTTGCTTTTTCGAAGTCCAATTCATACATCTGATCTCTGTCTTTGGGTTTGTATTACCCCAATTTTTCATCTCCAGATAAATCAAAAATGTCTACTCATCTCTAATGATCTAAGTGCCGGAGCCCACTGTAAGAACATTGCCCAAAAGGCATTAAGAGTTGTTAACCTAATCTTGTGTAGCTTCTTCTCTGGTAATATTGTACTGCTAACTAGAGCATACAAAACATTTGCTGGACCAATTCTCGAATACAGCTCATCTGTCTGGAACCCTCACTGCATATCGGACATTAATACAATTGAGAGACTCCAGAGATATTTCACGAGAAGAGTCCTCCACTCCTCTGCTCACAACAGAATACCTTATGCCACCAGACTTGAAATTTTGGACTTAGACAACTCAGAACTACGCCGCCTTTGGTCTGATTTAAGCGTAGTACACAAAATTATCCACTACAATGTCCTACCTGTCAATGACTACTTCAGCTTCAACCACAACAATAACCAAGCACACAATAGATACAAACTTAAGATAAACATCACCAAACTTGATTGCAGGAAATACGACTTCAGCAACAGAGTGGTCAATGCCTGGAATGCACTACCTGACTCTGTGGTTTCTTCCCCAAACCCCCAAACCTTTAACCTTAGACTATCTACTGTCGACCTCACCCCATTCCTAAGAGGTCTGTAAGGAGCATGCATAAGCGCACCAATGTGCCTACCATCCCTGTCCTAATGCCCCCTTTTATTCATATCCATTTCATGTATTAATAACCATGTTTATACCTATATCTGTTATCTAATAAATGCTCGACAAAATAAATACATAAAATAAATAAAATATTTCATATGCTAGGAAGTACCCACCTACAGGGTAACAGAATTAAGAACTCTGGATTTAAATAGGTCTGCTATAGTTTGAAAATGAGTTTGTAACTTCAAATCCAGGTGATAAATAGCCATGAAAGTGGTCTGTCATAATTTCAAATGTAACATGTAAGTCAGGGACTACCCAAATTCCATTCCTTCTCCATGATGCCCACAACCTCATTTCCAGGTGCTACCAAGAGGAAAACAATTAAACTCGCTGCTAGCATTGCTATTCCTTGCAACTCTACCCAAGGACTCATAGCTTCTTCTCACTGTTCCTCTTCTATACCTGTGACTGCCAACCCAATGATATTAGGACATGGTTCAATGTGCTTTCAAAACAGCACTAAACCCACCTTCAGAAACAAAACACCTGATAAGTACTTGATCCATAAAATCTGTTAATCCAGTAATTTGACAGGTGGCCAAATGTGTCATTTCTTGCACAAACACCCACCCAATTCTGCCACACCCCTGCTAGGGAGAGTGATCAGTGGTGGTTTTCTGTTTGACAGGCAACGATTGATGGGAAAGGAAGCAAAGGATGGGAGAGCTGTTTAATCACTTTTTAAAATTTCTCTCACATTAAAACAGTAAGGACCGCGCCAGTTTCCATCTATTTATTGTGCTCAGCAATTGGGGAACAAATTTTCTGTTGACATTCATTTCTGCCAGCTCAAGATCTGGTGGATTTTAATGCAGCCATCAGCATCTGCCTAACTTTATTTACAGACTTAATCCATAAAAATATTCTAAAATGTGTTGACCTATTTTTGTAATTCCATTGTATTAAAAAAATTGTATTGTTGGTAAAAATCCTTACCGTAGGTTTTCTTTAGCATTACAATTCACCTTCCTATTCGTCAATGCTTGGCTTTGTCCTTTCTTTACAAATCTCAAATTTGATCAGGTATTTATTTTCCTAGGCTCCATTCTCATAGAATAAAGAAATTCTCCCTAATTGAGAAGTAATCGGAGCCAATGATAGGCCTAGGTTTTCATGGGCAAAATCCCAGCTCAAAATCCCAGTGATTCAGAAAGACCTACAACTTAACACCTACAAGAAGATCCTAAACAAATACTTTAACTTTGTGTAGTGAAATTTCGGTTTCAAATATACCACCCGCATTTAAAATTGGAATCCATAGGTTTTTAGAACAAAAGTAAACAGAATACCAGAGTTGGAAGGGACCTTGGAGCAGGGGTGGATTCTACTTATCTTTACTATCAGTTCGCAAGGGGATTGTGCGCGCGCACTCGCTTCGCATGCGCAGATCTCCAATGACATCCGGGGCGGTGGGTGGGGCCTCCCGCTGGTTTTACTACCGGTTCTTGCGAACCGGTCCGAACCAAGGGCAACCCACCACTGCCTTGGAGGTCTTCTAGTCCAACCCCCTTCTTAGGTAGGAAACCCTACACCACTTCAGACAAATGGTTATCCAATCTCCTCTTAAAAACTTCCAGTGTTGGAGCACTTCTGGAGGCAAGTTGTTCCACTGATCAATTGTTCTAACTCTCAGGAAATTTCTTCTTAGTTCTAGGCGCCCTTCGCTTGCACAAGTGGAGTTTCGCACATGAGCACCCTCTGCATGAATGGAGTTTCACAGGCGGGTGCACCCGTGCTTTTCTGCCACTCATGCGAGTGGAGCTTCACATGCATGTGTTTGCCTATCTCTCTCACTGCCCAATTTTGAACAGGCTCGGCCCAGTAGTAGGCCGTGGTCCAGGGATTGGGGACTCCTGCTCTAAAGTGATGCTTCTGTATATATTTTATCACTTGGATAAATATATATTGTGATGAGCTGTTTACACATTTAGATGTACTTTACTGGCCTATAACATATCATAGAAATATGTAATGTATTAATGCAGGTAGCCCTCGACTTACGACCATCCCTTTAACAAACGTTTGAAGTTACAACTACATTGAAAAACAGGACTTATAACTGGTCTAGCTTAAAACCATCACAGCATTCCCACAGGTGATCGTGATTCAGGACAGGTGCTTGGCAACCATCACACATGTACAACGGTCACAGCAACCTGCAGTCACTTGATTGCCATTTGTGATTTTTCCAGCCAGCTTCTGACAAAGTCAGTGGGGAAGCCAGCAGGAAAGGTTGCAAGTCACATCACGCTTTAATAACCGTGGCAAAAAAAGTAATAAAATTGGGAGTAGTTATGTGCTGCCTCACTTAATGGCAAATTTACCGGTCCCTATTATGATCATATGTCAAGAACTATTTATAGACAATTTTAGTCGACTGGAAGGAGAGAAGCTTCTTTTTTCATGTGGCGTAGCAAATTCAGACAACATTCAAAATGCCAACATCGCTGTTCATAGTGATGATTACAGCCTGAGGCCTAGTTTTCTAATTGAGATATATCTGAGAGCATAAAATAAAATTATTTTCTTATTCGTTAGATTTATTTCACCTCTTTTGTTCAGAGGGAGTATATGTACCGTGTTTTCCCAAAAATCAGACCTCCCCAGATAATAAACCCTCCCCTGAAAATAAACTCTCCCCCGAAAATAAGCCCTCCCCGAAAATATTTAAACCCATGCGCAGCTGGTCCCCACCATTTCCTCTGGTTAGGGTTAGGGAGACAGAGCTGGAAATCAGGTAAGACGGCAAGACGATCCCTGTCTTGCTCCATGAGCCCCAAAATAAGATTTCCCCCCGAAAATAAGGCCAAGCGCTTATTTTGGGGTTCAAAAAAATATAAGACGGTCTTATTTTCAGAGAAACACAGTATTATTTCCTCCTTCCACTTTTCCATCCCATAACAACCCTGTGGGGCAGACTGGAGCTGCAAAAAAAAAAAAAGAGGAAATTCATTCTCAGTAGCAATCTAACACCTTAACTACTACACCAAAGTACAAGTAGCTCTAAAATCTAGCTGTCAACTTCGAATCGAACCTGGCAGAAGCCATTTTTCTATTCTTCAGTTGCCATACAAAGTGGGACGGGGGAAAGGAAGATGGAATGCTTTGCTAGACACAACACAGTTCTTTCTCATGGGAACCAAGGTCATTTCTGCAGGTGATGGATAGAGCCGGGGAGGAGTGCTTGGAGTGCCCGCCAATTAACCTAATTGGCCAACGTGACCTGAGACTGTTGGGGAGGGAATTATTTTTTATTTTAATTATACTGAAACCGTGGGAAATATTTAGAGTTGGTTTTGCATTTGATCGTGTCAATATGATGTATCCAATAAAGAAGTTTTTTGAGGAAGTCTCTAGTCACAGGGTTCTGATTTGCTTCGGTTCATTAGTCGGAACATTGACATTAGCTAGCCTTCAATCAAATCCAGAATGACTATTGGCCCCCTTCTACAGTATAATCGGGGCCTGGATAAGACAAAGGAGCTTGTGCGGGTAAATGAAATCATGGGCTATGTTATCGGACATGTATATTTGCAATAGTGGTGAATATCTGTAGCTCGGGTGTAGGATGAGGATAAAGGTTCATTCTCCAAGCTTGTGGGTTGGTTTCCAAACAAGCAATTCCATCAACAGACACATCGACCTATAACCAGACTACGGATCCCTCAGAATTCAAATCAACCACACAGCCAACCAGAGGCAGCACCGACCTTCAACCAACCCACGCAATTTCCCATCACCACCAGCAGTTCACCTCCCAAGGACCCTGACCTCATGTAATCTCCTTATCACAAGACCAGAAGTGGTATTCAGCAGGTTCGGACTGGTTCAGGCGAACCGGTAGCGGCGAATGCGGGTAGGCCTGCTCACCCACCCATCCCGGCATAATGCCATCCTATTTAGCCATGTTTTCGAGGCCAGGTGCATGCGCGGAAGGCACGTGTGCATGAAGCGAGCATTTGCACGTGGTGAACAGGTGGTAAGAATATGTGAAACCCACCATTGAACAAGACCCATCACACGACTCACTGATGACTCATCACAAGACCCTCACTTGACACACCCACACCTGAATCCTTTATAAACAGAACAGAGACACTGACATCCCGCTGAAGAGGTTACCTAGCCTGGTAATGAAACGTTCGGAAACCAACCCACAAGCTCGGAGAATGAACCTTCACCCTCAGACATGTATATGTCCAGAAGGCCATGATGGATACCCCCGACTAACACTGATCACATCTGCCAACCCGCATTGGACCAGCATGACAGATTATAGTCTATTCCTTCAACATGTCAATACAATCTCAAGAACGGCCCCCAGTGATCCAAGGCAGTGGTGGGATTCAAATTGTTTTACTACCGGTTCTGTGGGTGTGGTTTGGTGGGCGTGGCTTGGTGGGTGTCATGTGACTGAGTGGGCGCGTCCAACTCAACATCACTCAAGGCAAGGTGGGGCAGTGGGCGGGCGGGTGACCTAGAGAGCAGGGGCGGGGCCAGCCAGAGGTGGTATTTGCCAGTTCGGCAGACCGGTTAAAATTTCCACTACCAGTTCTCCTGAACAGGTTTGAACCGGCTGAATACCACCTGTGCCCCAAGGTCAGCGGGAAGACCAGTCCGAAGGCAGAAAGTGCTACCCAATTGGCAAAGGAAAGCACAAGACCGTATTGGTTGGGAACATGCGGAAGAGGCCTTCATCCTGCAACAATAGACAGTGACTACAATGATGACCATTGGCATTTTTCTTTCAAGGCATATAATATATGACCTCTTGCTGTAACAGATTTGCTATCTGCTCAATTCTGTGTATAGTCACACATTTAAACCCCATGAACAAGATAGTCTGGACAGCTGGGTGATAGGAAAGAACAATTTGAAGACAGTATTTCCTCTTTATGTGTTTTACACTATTTGAGCAATTGATCTGTCTTCTAATGCATGGCGCATCTATCTTAGATGGATTGAACAGCATCAGTAGCTTGAGAGGCACCCTAATTTTTTTGAATACAGGTAAATCCTCGAGTTATGACCAGTCACTTAGCAACCATATGACATCACAATAGATCCCTCAAAAGCAACTTACAACTCAGTTTCAAAGTTTTGACATCCAGGCTTCCTCCCCCCTTGTTGTCACATGACTGCATTTTGGGCACTCGGCAACCGGTCCACATTTATGGCCATGGTCCCATAACCATCACAAGTAGTCTTCGGCTTACGACCACAAGTGAGCCCAACATTTATGTTGCTAAGTGAGCAATTTGTTTAGTAAGTTTTGCCCCACTTTACGACTTTTCTTGTCACATTTGTTAAGTGAATCACTAGTTGTTAAATTAGTCACATGGTTGTTAAGTGAATCGGGCTTCCACACTGCGTGTCAGAAGGTTGTAAAAAGTGATCATGTGACTCCTGCATAACTGTCATAAATGTGAGTCAGTTGTGAAGCATTCGAATATAAATCATGTGACCATGGAGATGGTCCAACGGTCTTAAGTGTGAGAAACGATCATACAGTAAGTCACTTTTTTCAATGCCTTTGTAATTTCAAACAGTCACTAAATGAACTGTTGTAAGTCGAGGACTACCTGTATTTACAATATTTGTGTCGAAAACTGGTGTTTACTTCTGGTTTCCGGCAAAAGACACCCCATAGTAACAATTTCCTTAACAACAACCACGAAAGTAAAACTGAGTCTTTGCTTTACAACCATCACGACTTACAACCATATTTGCAGGGCTCCATGGCAGTCATAATTCAAGGACTAAATGTCTGTGGAGATTCTCAGTCATCTAGGTCCTGGTTGTCTCAAAGGTGTTTTTTCAAAAAAGCAATTGGACTTTCTTGGTTTTTCCTTGAAGAGATTTCGCTTCTCATCCAAGAAGCTTCATCAGGTCTGACTGGATGATGGGAGGAAGGGATGGAAGGATTAGTTCTGAGAGGTTCTTCCTTCCATTCCCCTCACCATCTAGTCAGAATTGATGAAGCTTCTCGAATGAGAAGCAAAATGTCTTTAAGGAAAAACAAAGAAATCCGGCTGCCTTTTGAAAAAAACACTTCAAGGACTGCCGTGTTTCGCTTGGCCTTATTTTTGGGGAGGTCTTATTATTTTGGGGCACGTGGAGCAAGATGGGGCTCTTCTTGCCGTCTTACCTGATTTCCAGTTCTGCATTTAAATATTTTCAGGAGGGAGGCTTATTTTAGCACATGCATCAAAAGCCCAATTGGGCTTATTATCAGGGGATGTCTTATTTTCGGGGGAAACAGGGTACCTAATACAATTACTGCAGCATTTGAAATAACTATGCATTCTTCCCTTCCTAGATGTCTTATTACTTTTGGCTGGCTGCAAATTGTTACTGTAAGCCACTCAGTCTAAAATTGTTTGGCAGCATGCACATTTAATAAATCTGAAATATCTGAGCAGATTGCACCTGGAATTAGCAGAAATGCCCCATTTAAATGGCTGCTGCTTCTAACAGATCCGTAGATTTTTAGATTATTAATATACCCATAAACCCCGGATATAGTCAATGTACACAAACTCACAATCCCTAGTCACATAATATGTTTGCAATAGTGATGAATATCTATAGCTTGGGTGTAGGATGAGGGTGAAGAGTACCCATTTACACTTACAAAACCTCATATATTTTTAAAAACCTCAACTAAAGGCAACATTTTTCATCAGGTTCGCCTGATCCGCCAGTTGCGTCCCTTTCTGGATCGGGACTCGTTACACACGGTCACTCACGCCCTCGTCACCTCTCGCCTGGACTATTGTAATGCTCTCTACATGGGGCTCCCCTTGAGGAGCACCCGGAGGCTCCAACTGGCGCAGAGTGCGGCCGCGCGGGTGGTGATGGGAGCGACGTGGTGCTCCCATGTTACTCCTCTCCTGCGCGAGCTGCACTGGCTCCCGGTGGTCTTCCGGGTGCGCTTCAAGGTGTTGGTTACCACCTTTAAAGCGCTCCATGGCTTAGGACCCGGGTACTTACGGGACCGCCTACTACCACCAATAGCCTCCCACTGACCGGTACGTTCCCATAGAGAGGGGCTCTTCCGGGTGCCGTCGGCTAAACAATGTCGGCTGGTGGCCCCCAGGGGGAGAGCCTTCTCTGTGGGGGCACCCACTATCTGGAACGAGCTCCCCCCAGAGTTACGGAGGATCCCGGATCTTCGTGCCTTCCGCCGTGAGTTAAAAACTTTCCTGTTCCACCAGGCGGGCCTGGCCTAATTCTTCCCTTTTCCCCTTCTGTTGTAAAATAATTTAGAAATTTTAAATTGTAATATTTTAATTTGGGGTTTTAATATTGTAAATTGGGATTTTAAATATTGGGGCCAATGTTTAATTCGGTTTTATTTGGCTTTTAAATTTTGTATATATGTTTTTTATTTATGGCTGTTCACCGCCCTGAGTCCCCTCGGGGAGAATGGCGGTATATAAATTTAATAAAATAAAATAAATAAATAAAATAAACATCGCACAGAAAGCATGTAAAAGAAACCTAAATGCAATAATCCTTACCATCATGTTTTAATCAGGAAGAGAAAAAATAATGGATATATGGAATAAATTCAAGCAAATGAGTACAGTTATATAAACATGCAGATCTAATTATACATATTTACCATGCAATCCTATGATTAAAACCAGGGCTGTGATTCCAAAACTAACCAGCCAGGGTAACTAAGGTAAAAGCAGTTTGGTTTAATGGTTAAGGCACGAGACCAGAAAGCAAGAGACTGTGAGTTCAAGTCCCACCTTAGCCATGAAAATTACTGGATGATCTTGACCAGTCACTCTCTCTCTCTCAGCCCAACCCACCTCACATTGTTGTGGGGAAAATCGGAGGACGGTGGTATGTTGGATATGTTAGCCACCTTATTTGTAAAAATAATAAAGGCAGGAAATAAATAAATAAAAACTAAATGACAGTTTATTAATTAATGCAATTGCATGGGTTTGCAAAGCATATGGGTAGTCATGTTCTGCTGTTAAGTGAAATATTTGTTAAGCGAATTTTGATTTTACGACCTTTCTTGTCACCGTTGTTAAGTGAATCCCTGCAATTGTTAAAATTGTTAAGTACACCTGGCTGTCCCATTGCCTTTTTCTTGTCAAAAGGTCGCAAAAGGGGATCACACGACCCCAGGACACTGCAACGGTCATAAATATGAGTCAGTTGCCAAATGTCTGAATTTTTTCTGAACATGAGCATGGAGACACTACAACAGTTGTAAGTGTGGAATATGGGCATGTCACTTTTTTTAATGCCGTTGTAACTTTGGACAGTCACTAAATGAACTGTTGTAAGTTGAGGACTACCTGTACTGACCATGGGCATACAAACGAGCCAACTAGTCACTAGTCTAGTGTGAATTCAGCTTATAAGAAGCTTATGTACCAGCCGATGAAAGTAAGGCAGCCAATAATCAAATTCCCTAAGTAGACAAATTATTTGGCTTGCAAAACTCCAGATGACCACTAGGAGACAGCAAAGGCCACTGTTTTGATGCCACCTAATGGTCATCTGCCTCAGGTATGATGAGCTTACATCGGGGGTGTCAAACTCAATTTCATTGAGGGCCGCATCATGGTTGGATTTGACCTCGGAGGGGCTGGGGTGGGCGTGGCCAGCTCAATGTCACTCATGTCAGGGGCGCCTGTGGTGCCCTGAGCACCCTGCCAATGAAAACGGACCCCCGAGTTCCGTTTTTTGCTGCGACGGCCTCCTGCAACCCTCCGCCAGCAAAAATGGAACTCGAGAAGGCTGCTCGCGGCCCTCCTGAGCACCATTTTCACTGGCAGAGACACTGCGGGCTGGTCCTTCGCTGTTTCCAGGATGGCCCCACAGACCTGATCTAAGCACCCCGCAGGCCACATCCAGTCCGCGGGCCTTGAGTTTGACACCCCTGGCCTACATTCAGGCAGTACAATAAGTAAGTCGTTGACTTACAACAGTTCACTTAGTTTTCAATTTAACATTTTTATTGAGTTATAAAATAAAATAAGATACAAAATATGAAAGTAAATAGGAGAGTAGTGGGGAGTAAGTGGGGTGGGGAAGAAAAGTGAGGAAGGGTTAGGAAAAAGAAAAAGAAGCGTTGACTTTGACTTTCTCTGTTGCAGTAAAATAAGGCATTAACATCAAACCACAACTTTTTGGTTTTTTCATAATAATATAAACTAGCCCTTTCTATAAGGCTCTATCAATCTAATCGGTAAAGCCCAAAATCAAAGTTTCGTTCTTTTCCACTTCAAGCACAAAGTTCAGAAGCAGTCTCCATGTGGAAACAAAAGCACTTATATTCTTTTCTTTAATCAAAAAGGTCAATTTTGCCATTTCAGCCATCAGCTTCTGCAGCCCTTCGTCCATGGTAGTGAAGGAAGTTAGCACCCACCCCTCTCCTAGAAGAATGAAATGTTATGGGAAATATTAAAAAGTCAGAATATTATACCTCCCTGGATGAGAAATGGAGAAACATGTTTTTTTAGGCAGAAAGCAGCACTTAAGAGATAAAGAGAGAGCTAGGTCTATTCATAGGCAAATGCCCTCACCCAACATCCAACAAAGGTAGGATTAGCCCTCTACCCATCTAGCAGCAGAACTCACCACATGGCACCTGGGGAGATTACATCACCCAGCAAGATTCAACCAAGTTTGGGACTCAAAAGACAACCTGCAAAGTTACCCCTGCATGGCCCCATGAAGAGTCTGACAATCAATCAGAATAAAAGCTCAAACTCAAAGCCCAACAGAGGGTATAAATCTCTCTCACTCACTCACCCATGTGCTTTTTTGCCCAGGACCTCAAAATCATGTGGTTCTGTCCACCATTAAACCATCTTTTCAAGCAGTCTCCATGTTTCCAGTGTCTTTCTCCCCACTTGCAACTGAACCCAGATGGACATTTCTTCCAATAGTAGGAATCGAAGTGTCCTCCCATTTTTGTGCGTATACTAATCTTGCTGCACAGCAGTTCATTTAGTGACTGTTCAAAGTTATAACAGCACTGAAAAAAGGTTTTCACCCTTACGACCGTTGCAGCATCCCCATGGTCGCGTGATCAAAATTTGGCTGCTTGGGAATGGACTCATATTTATGATGGTTGCAGTGTTCTGGAGGGGAGGGGGGTGGGGTGTCACTTGATTACCTCTGACAAGCAAAATCAACCAGGCTCCCTTAACAACAGTGTTACCAGCTTAACAATTGCAACAATTAGCTTAACAATTGCAACAAGAAAATGTAAAACGGAGCAAAATTCAGTTACCGTATTTTCTGGCGTATAAGACTACTTTTTAACACAGGAAAATCCTCTCAAAAGTCAGGGGTCGTCTTATACACCAGGTATAAGCCTACCGATGCTCCAACTTCCCCAGCTGACCCCCAGTGATGGCGAGTCCCAGCTGTCTGGGGAAGTCGGAGCGTCGGTAATATCCACCTGGATGCCTGGGACGGTGGGGGAAGCTCTGCGCAGCAACCAGCTGGGTCCAGCATTCAGCGGCATGCAGCCTTGATGAGATCGGCACAGCTTCCCGAATCTGAGTTGCCAGAGCTGACCGATGATGCTATGGGAGTGCCGACAACATTGAGGGGTAGTCTTATACGGCGAGTATAGCCCAAACCCTATATTTTAATAGGAAAAGTAGGGGGTCGTGTTATATGCCCAGTCGTCTTATACGCCGGAAAATACGGTATTTATTTATTTATTTATTTATTTAATTTATATACCGCCCTTCTCCTGCTGGACTCAGGGCGGTGCACAGCCAGAAATAAAAAACAGTCAATACAAAATTTAAAATTTAAAAGAATTATAAATTGTGGCCGAAAGTTTAAAACCTTATAACTAAAACCCAATTGGACAATTTAAAAATCTAAAATCTTAAAAAATCTTAAGAAGGGGGGGGCATTTATGCCAGCCCTGCTTGTTGAAAGAGAAAAGTTTTTAGAGCACCGCGAAAAACCCGGAGATCTGATATCCTGCGTATCTTCGGGGGCAGGTTGTTCCAGAGGGCAGGTGCTGCCACAGAGAAGGCCCTCCCTTTGGGGGTCGCCAGCCGACATTGCCTGGCCGACAGCACTCTGAGGAGTCCCTCTCTGTGGGAGCGTACTGG
Source organism: Ptyas mucosa (assembly GCA_012654045.1). Taxonomy (NCBI): domain Eukaryota; kingdom Metazoa; phylum Chordata; class Lepidosauria; order Squamata; family Colubridae; genus Ptyas; species Ptyas mucosa. The sequence continues at coordinate 7,561,484 of WNWU01000033.1, read as the reverse complement.
CTGGTGGGGGAGGCTATTGGCGGCAGAAGGCGGTCCCGCAAATACCCAGGTCCGATGCCAGTTAATAGATGTCATGCTTACCAAAAGAAATGTTGGGCTCAATTGTCGTCAATCGAGGTCTACCGGTATAGCGTTAACAGGGTTTTCTTCTTTCATAACCAAAGTAATATATATGTGTATGGATTTCAATGGTGACTTTTATTTATTATTTATTTAGGGAATTTATATTGCCGCCTATTCGCACATGGCGACTCAAGGCGGCTTACAGAATATAAAACCTCATATAAAACCCGTAAAATTAATAAAAGAAGAGTCATATAATAAATTAATATTATAAAATCACACCCCCACCCACCCCCGCCCCAGTGACAGCAGATCACGTGAGCCATTTAATGGGCTCCATCCCGCTCTGGGTTCCCCAGGCCCGCTGGCAGAACCAGGTCTTCAGCACCTTCCGGAAGAATATTAGAGTGGGGGCCATTCTAATCTCTGGGGAAATTATGTTCCAGTCAGAGAGAGCCACCACAGAGAAGGCCCTTCTTCTGGGGCCCACGAGGTGTATCTCCCTCAGGGATGGGACCTGCAACATTCCCTGCCTCCCCGCTCTGATGGGTCAGGTAGATGTGACCGGCAAGAGACGGTCCCTCAGATAACCTGGTCCCAAGCCATGAAGGGCTTTAAAGGTGACAACCAGCATCTTGAATTGCACCCGGAAGCAAATCGGCAGCCAATGCAGCTCCCGCAGGAGAGGCAATACATGTGCACACTGGGGTCTGCACAAAACAATGCAGTTTGCTACTTCTGGATGCTCTTCAAGGGAAGCCCCATGTAGAGCGCATTCAGAGGTGGGATTCACATACTGTAGCAACTGGTCCGCCCAGCACCGGAAACCCAGCAATTCGCTCGTGCGTGCCGTCCACACAGGCATGCAATGTCAACAACGTGGCACGTGCCATCCACATGTATTTGCGGCATCAAAAACACAGTGATATAGGACGGGATTGTGCCTGGGCGGGTGGGCGGGCACCCCCACCCACAGGTTGCCACTACTGGTTTGCCCGAACCAGTCTGAACCAGCTGAAAACCACCTGAGTGCGTTGCATGCAGATTGTTAAGTCAAGAACCACCTGCACATTAAAACATTGAGGAATAAGTCACAATCGGCTAAGTTTTAAATCTGACTTTTCCTATTTAAACCATTAAGTCAACCTGTAAAGTCAACAGCAAATATTAGTGCTCACTAAGCCAGTGATTCTTTTATTTCTTTCAAGCGGAAGAAGTGTACCGAGTCTCTCTCACTTCCTTAACCGCCGATTGTTACAGCTGAAAACATCGCTTTTATTTGTGCACAATCTAAAAGGCAAATAGGATAGCGCAGTGATGGCAAACCTTTTAGACACCGAGTGCCCAAACTTGCGTATGCGCATATGTCCAAACTGAAAGGTGCACACGCGTGTGTGAATGCACACATGCGCAGACATACACGGACATGTGCGCATATGCAGCAGAGACCCGAAGACCAGCTGGCCGGAGGGAGGTGAGTCATTCCAACATCGGCAGCGCAGCAAGAGGTAAGATCTTTTTATTTCGTGAGCTTCTGTTTCGTCATTTACAGGGAAACAGAAGCTCACGAAAGAAACGCCACCGAGATCTGACCTACGGCAACGGCGTGCATGCCAGCAGAGAGGGCTCTGCGTGCCACCTCGGCACACATGCCATAGGTTCGCCATCACTGGGATAGCCTGTTTTCACAATTACAGCAGGCAGGAGAGGAAGAAAACCAATTTCTTCAGTGTGCTTGCTTCCCGCTTTCGAATTTACACAGCACAAATTGTCTATCAACACCTTCTCTTCTGGTAACAATCTCCTACAGGTAGTCATCAACTAAATGACTACAGTTGAGACTGGAACGTCCATTGCTAAGTATAGGTAGCCCTCGACTTACAACAGTTCATTTAGTGACCGTTCAAAGTTACAATGGCATTGAAAAAAGTGATTTTTTCGCAAGTACGACCTCTGCAGTATCCCCATGATCATGTGATTAAAATTCAGATGCTTGGCAACTGTTTCATATTTATGACCGTTGCAGTGTTCTGGGGTCATGTGATCCCCTTTTGCAACCTTCCGACAAGCAAAGTCAAGGGGGAAGCCAGATTCACTTAACAACCGGGTTACTAATTTATCAACCGCAGTGATTCACTTAACAACTGTGGCAAGAAGAGTCGTAAAATGGGGCAAAACACGCTCAACAAATTTCTCACTTAGCAACATAAACTTTGGGCTCAATTGTGGTTGCAAGTTGAGGATTACCTGTAATGCATTCGATAAGCGATTTGTGCCCAATTTTACAACTTTTTTGTTGAGGTCATTAAGTGAATCATGCTCTCATTAAGCAAATCCAGCTTCCCCCATTGACTTTGTTGTCAGAAGCTGGATGGGAAATTTCCAACTGTGATCACATGACACCAGGATTCTAGTTGCCAAATGCCCAAATTGCGATCGTGTGACTTAACGAATGCTACGACAGGCGAAGTTGGACCAATAGTCAAGGATCAATTATAAGTCACTATTTTCAGGACCATCCTAACTTTTGAGTGGTCACTAATGGTCATAAATTGAGGACTACCTATATGTCCCAGCAGAATAATAGTGTGAGCACCAGTGTGCCTACTGTCCCTGTCCTAATGTTCCCTTTAATTGTATTCATTTTATGTATTCAATTCATGCTTTTACTTTTATTTATTTATTTGTCGAGTACGCATTAGATAATATATACATTATCTAATGCATACTCGACAAATAAATCAATAAATATATAAACATATATATTTATATATATATATATAAATTATATATAATTATATATAATTCCACCCTTATGAGAATTTTGTTGACTTCACTGGTTAGACAATCTGTAATAAAGCTACTTCTTGTAAGGCAAGATGACAAAAAGAAGACAACTTATACTTGCATCCCACTAAGTTATGGAACAAGTCCCAGCTGGTTGTCATACAACATTTTAGATCCGTAATGGCGAACCTATGGCACGCGTGCCTTAAGTGGCACACGGAGCCATGTTACCTGGTATGTGCGGCCTGGGTTTCTGGTGTGCATGCATGCGTGACGATCAGCTGGCCTTTCTGCATGCGGCAGTGCCGGAAACTGGAAGATCTTCTAGCTGGTCTTCCATTTTCCTGGGTGAACATGCACGCCGGCCAGTTGATCGTCTCATGCGCATCTGCACCAGAAACTCAGACGAATAGCTGGCTGAAACCGGAAGTTCATTTTCGGGCGCACACATGCGCCCTGGACAGCTCCTCTTCTGTGTTGCAGTCCAGATACGTACATGCTCCCTTTTCAGCACCCAGTGCTGAAAAGGTTCGGCATCACTGCTTTAGATCATAAACCATCCTTTACAAAAAAATAATGGAATCAGCTGACACAGCCTGCAAAACCAACTAATGGAAAAAATATTGGTTTGGTGGGATGTGTGAACTCATTCTGCATCCTGAATCTCAATGGAACTTCCCAGACCTTATCTGGAGATGCTTCAACTCTGGAACATCTACAAGCAATTTTCCCAAGAGGGTGGGGGGGGGGAGATTTCCAGCTTCCTATTTTCTGGAAGCAAGGACAATGAGGATATACCAGCTCTCAGAGGTAGGCAATTTCAATCTTCGAGTTTTGCCCTTCTCCTTTAATAATCATTTACACTGGCAACCAGACACCAAGTTTTCAGAATCTAGCTGTGGAATCAAATATGACAAAGTTATTCCTGAGCTCTTTTTATTAAAGCAAAAGAATGGAGCTTTACTCCTGATCCCTTTGCAAAGGTTGGTGGCTGTGACATCTGTTGTACAATAGGTAAGCCTGCGGTTTTGTTAAGAATGATTGGTATTTAACTTCACTTTTTATACCTTGCCTTTTAAAAAATGGCTTGATTGATCCACGTAAATTATTTAAATGATTATCTGTGTAAATTTTTCTATTATTTCAATCCATGTAAATATCTAAAGGCAAGTCATTAAACTGTAAATTAAATGCTATTATTTTCACCAATCAAGTTAACAACTGCAAAGATGGGAGACAGATCGAACTGTTATGTCTTACCTCACCAAAATAAGCTGACGTTGAAATACAAATGCATTTATTTTATAGTACCTTGTTATACTTCACTAGCACTAACAGCTCTCGCTTCTAACATGGGTGGTTTAACTTAAGCCTCTTTATGTTCTTTTTCAGTGAGACAGTCGGCGTTGATGATGTTACCTGGTTTAGGTAATGAAAGTCTGCAAGAAAACAAGCAAGCTCAGAGAGCACCAAGGATCCTTCATTTCAATCCTGAGTTACAAATATTCCCCTTTATTGGTTCTTTTTCAATTCAGTTATCACAATACTTCCAATGGTCAGCAATTACAATTGAAGCTCTGTATAAGGGAGTTTTTAAAAAAAAAATTAATAATGGGCAGAAAGGGGGAACAATGTAGTGGTATAGGCTGCTATGGGTAAATAAAAAACATGATCTGTGTTTATTTCTTGTAGCATTTGTTAGTAGCTGCAATTTTAATAATATAATACCTAAAAGTCAAATGAATATGTGGGAAATTCAGCTAATGCTTAATAAATGAAAACAACCCTTATGAATTAAGCAGGTTGATTTTTTTTAATTACTACAAATAATTTTAAAGATAACCCCCTAAATATACTAATTTTTTTATTTAAAAAATCTTAATATTTGAGGGCATAATTAATAATGTTCCTAACATTTTATTAGGAGTAGCAAAAAGCATAGAGTTGTCAGTGGATGTAACATTCTTTTTATTGGCATGTTCAAATCACGCAGTAGTGTGGAGAAGGAAAAATCCCATGTATGAGGAACAACAGGGTAGATATTAAGCTGTCCCTTCGGTTCTGCTTAATTAAATTCGAAGGGATGCTCCCTCTCTGGTTTCCACAGATCTACCAGGAGTGTCTACAAAAAGGTACCCAATAACATCCACTGGGAAATGAAGGGAAATGACCCACAACAATGATGACACATGGTGACATAGACTTGTGTCTCCATAGCAACATTCCTACCATTCCATCCCTCAAGGCAACCTATGAAAACTGAACATGCACTTCAACAGCAAATCATAGGTGGGGAAAATGGAAGAATATGCAAGGATCAAGATCACGTGAAGTGTTAATACCACTTTATAATGCCTTGGTAAGGCCACCCTTGGAATACTGCATCCAGTTTTGGTCACCACAATGTAAAAAAGATGTGGATACTCTAGAAAGAGCGCAGAGAAGAGAAACCAAGATGATTAAGGGACTGGAGGTTAAAACAAATAAAGAACTGCTACTGGAATTTGGTATGTCTAGTTTGATGAAAAGAAGGACTAGGGGTAACATGATAGCAGTGTTCCAATATCTCAGGGGCTGCCACATAGAAAAGAGGGAGTCAAGCTATTCTCCAAATCACCTGAGGGCAGGACAAAAGCAATGGGTGGAAACTAATCAAGGAGAGAAGCAACCTAGAACTGAGGATAAATTTCTTGAGAGTTAGAACAATTAATCAGTGGAACAATTTGCCTCCAGAAGTTGTGAATGCTCAAACACTGGAAGAAGAGATTGGATAACCATTTGTCTGAAGTGGTGTAGGGTTTCCTGCCTAAGCAGGGGTTTGGATTAGAACAGGGGTCTCCAACCTTGGCAGCTTTAAGGCTTGTGGACTTCAATTCCCAGAATTCCCCAGCAAAGCTGGCTGAAGAATTCTGGGAGTTGAAGTCCACAAGTCTTAAAGCTGCCAAGGTTGGAGACCCCTGGACTAGAAGACTTCCAAGGTCCTTTCCAACTGTTATTCTAAGTATTTTATCGAAAGATGGAAAGAGTACGCTGAAATTCGTCACCCAAGATATCTTAGAGCAGTGTTTTTCAACCTCAGCAATGGGTGGACTTTGACTTCCAGAATTCCCCAGGCAGCCAGCATAAATATGAACCAGTTGCCATATTGCCCATGAAATATGGGGAATCCTGGGAGTTGAAGTCCACGCATCTTAAAGTTACTGAGGTTAAGAAATAATGTCTGAAAGAATATTCCCAATTTCTTCTACACTAGAAGACAAAGTTAGACCAGCACTTTAGTCATTATAGGTAGTCCTTGACTTACAACAGTTTGTTTAGTAACAATTGGAAGCTACAACTGATAATGGCTTTCCCTCTGTTGCCGTATGGAAATAGAAGTTGATTTTGAAAAAGCCGTATAGAAAAATAATTGATGTTTGGAATATTTGTGTTTTATTTTCCTGAGAACACCATAGATAGCCAAGGAAACCAATAGATGATTTATAGAATAAATTAATCGAGAGGTCTCTGCCTCCCTGCCAAAATGCGCAAATTATTATATCATGAATGCTTTATGCAAAGACTTCCCCAGGAAATCTGTGATGAGAAAAGTTGAGAAGTCTGCCCATGAGTTTAAAATGCTGGAGAAAGTGGAATTAAAGAAAGGAAGCATAACAGAATAACAGAGTTGGAAGGGACTTCGGAGGTCTTCTAGTCCAACGCATTTCTCGAGCAGAAAACTCTATAAATAAATGATCAACAACAAATTGAATGGGCTTCATTGCAGCAGTGAAGGGTGCACTGGTGGAACATATGAAAGGACCAGGTGGAACATATGAAAGGACCAGGTTGGAGACAAATCGTGCTGGAGAATTTTCATCCATGTGGTTGCTAACAATGGTTACCAATTTGATAGCAGCGAATCAGCCTTATGTTACCAGTTATAGCAATTGCAAACATAAAGGGGGATAGGAGGTGTTAGGATCTGCTTCTCTATAACAATCTTTCTCCCTAGATTTTGAATATATTTGAAAAGCAAACATGTTTCCATTTCCATGTTGAACCTAATAAAGCCTTATATCCTAGAAAGGACTAATCAAATAATCAGATTATAAATTTAGTCATCCATTTCCAATTACACTTAAGCCATTCATCAACTTAAGCCAGTGGTGGGTTTCAAAATTTTTTACTACCGGTTCTGTAGGCGTGGCTTGATGGGTGTGGCAGGGGAAGGATACTGAAAAATCTCCATTCCCACCCCAGTCCAGGGGAAAGTTACTGCAAAATCCCCATTCCTTCCCAATCAACTGGGATTTGGGAGGCAGAGAATAGATGGGGGTGGGGCCAGTCAGAATTTTTTACTACCAGTTCTCCGAACTACTCAAAATTTCCACTACCGGTTCTCCAGAACTGGTCAGAAGCTGCTGAATCCCACCTCTGACTTAAGCCATTCCACTACTGTAACCTATAATAGTAAAAGATCAGGACACATAGCTTGTTCTACCAATCTCCTTATCATAGTATACTGTATTTGGAAGTGTAATTGAAGAACACATAAATTTGTTTGCATGGTAATTTGCTACCACATGGGAGCAGTTTGGATTGCTTGCTATCAGGCAGTAAAATCTCTTGGCTTGTCTTTTCCAAAATGGGAACTACTCATCCCAATAAATTTGGGATATGAAATGACAAACTTTCTACTACTATTGATAGCAGTCAAGGATTAACAATCTGAACATCTGAGAGAAAAAGAGGATAACCACTATTCTGAGGTTTTTTTTGAAATCCTGAGAATTGAGAATGACATTGAATCAGGGGTGAAATCCAGCAGGTTCTGACAGGTTTTGGAGAACTAGTAGTGGAAATTTTGAGTAGTTCGGAGAACTGGAAAATACTACCTCTGGCTGAATGGAGTTTTTGCAATATCCTTCCCCCAGGAGTGGGGAGGGAATGGGGATTTTGCAGTGTCCTTCCCCTGGAGTGGGAATGGAGATTGCAGTATCCTTCCCCTGCCATGCCCAACAAGTCATATCCAACAAGCCACACCACACCACACCCACAGAACTGGTAGTAAAAATTTTTGAATCACCACTGCATTGAATCGCTCTGCCCTTATTACCCTACATGGCTGTTGAACCAGGATAAGTGGGTTTTCCATGGCTTTGTTATCTGCACTTGGTGGCCACCATTTCTACTTAGAATGAAGTAGTACTGGACATCAAGAAAGTCATAATTTCAAATTACTGTACTTACCAGCATTCTTTGCTTAATCATGGAATAGCTACTTTATTATGGTTAAGGAACAGTGGTGGGTTGCCCCTGGTTCACACCGGATCTATAGAACCGGTAGTAAAACTGGCGGGAGGCTCCGCCCACTGACCCCGATGTCATCAAAATGCTTCTGCGCATGCAAACCGGTAGTAAAGTTAAGTACAACCCACCCCTGTAAAGGAATCAAATGTGTGAAAGGATAACCTAGTCAACACGTTTGCATTAAATCAGGGGTCTCCAACCTTGGCAACTTTAAGACTTGTGGACTTCAAGTTCTAGAATTCTCCATCAGGCTTTGCTGGGGAATTCTGGGAGTTGAAATCCACAAATCTTAAAGTTGCCAAGGTTGGAGACCCCTGCATTAAATAACCAAAATAATATGTTTTGAAAATACTTTGGCTTCTTTTGAATAACACATTAATTCATGGTTAACAATTCCATGGTTTATTGAATTAAGGCAATTGCCCAGGTCCACACAACCTTCCAAACATAAATTAACACTAAATCTCTAGGCTTACACAAACATTCCGAAATACAAACTAGGCAACTACATTTTAACCAAACATGAATCCAAAAGGCATTACAACTTCAGTTAGGAATAGTTCCAGTTTCTTTTTTTTTAATTATTTTTTTGCAACCCAACAGAATTTTGGAAATATATATATATAATGGGCTCTAAAATTTGTTTTAGTTTGTCCAGCTGTTCATTAGTAGGCTGACTCTCCCAGAACACAATGGAACTAAATTTCATGCAGAAGGATATGCTAACGAACAAAAATTCAAATTAAAAAAAATGGGTTGGATTATTCTAAACGTACAAAGAAAAATACAGTACATAGTATATTGTATATCACCCTATAGGTGGGGCAGTGGGACAAGGGACTCAGGATGTTGATGATTCCTCCATTCTAAGGCCCCTCCCTCTTTTTTGTTCCAGTCACATGATGTGGAATGGAGCTATTATTAAGGAATTATTTTAAAAATTCTTTTAAAAACTCTGCATGTTTGCAGGATAAATTAACTCAAGCCAAATGTTACCCAGTTGTTCTGCTCTCCATAACTGCAGTGTCAAACTCTTGGCAACCCACTTTAGCCGAAAATAAGATTCAGAGTTTCTTTTAACAAGATTTATTGAAAGTGGCTAGGAAAAACCCTACAGAAATTCTCAGCACCTTGATTGTTTTACTCTGGAATCCAATTTATCTGCCAGGTTGCTAACCCAGAGATTACATCTCAGAGCCCCAGTAAGAATTTAAGTGATAAAGGTAAGTGAGGAATGCTCAGGTCAAATCTACAATCAACATGTAGACTGCTCCCAAGGTTGTCATAAAAATAGTTAATATAGGAATCAACAGGCAATGCATTCGGCCTTATTTTGATATGACTGAAATCCTGATCAAGCCTTTGACTACTGTAATCCATTGCTCATGGGGTTAAGCCTTGAGGATTTCTAAATTTCATGCGGTGAAAAATGCAGTGGCTAGGCCCGTGATGGCGAACCTATGGCACGCGTGCCACAGGTGGCACACAGAGCCCTCTCGGTGGGCACGTCAACCATCACCCCAGCCCAGCTCCATCACACATGTCCTCATGCCTCCTTGCCAGTCAGCTGGTCTTCAGGTCTCTGCCGTGCATGTGTGAGATGCGGGATGCATGCAGGGGACATGCACACACATGCGCAGAGGTGGGCACATTTGTGGGGGGGGTGCAGGAGGCTTTCTAGGCCCAAAATGGGGCATGGGGGCGCATGCGTCCCCCCTGCGCCCCGTTTTGGCTTCCAGGTTGGTTCAGGAGGCTTTCCCGGCCCAAAATAGGGCATGGGGGGCAGGGTGCATGTGCGGGGGACACACACACGTGCAGGGGTGGAGAGCATGTGCTGGGGACGCTCGCATTGCCTTTTGGGCACACGTGTGCATTTGTGTGCACACAAAAAGGTTAACCATCAATGAGCTAGGCTGTTAACCAGTGCAAGGTATAGTAATTTTGAGGAATTTAAAGATTGACTGTGTTGGTTGGTTGCCTGCCAGGCACAATTTAAGGAATTTGTTATTTACCTTTAAACAATAAACAGTATAGAATCTATCTGGAGAATTACTTCTGCTGTGAACTTTCTTGGAACTAGCATAATGGTCCCTTTGAAAATGTCCCCTGGTTGAATGAAGAGGTCTTCTCCTGGATGGTCCCCCAAAAGTTCAGAGAGGGACATTGACCCCCATTCTCTCCATGTTTAGGAAATTGGCAAGGATGCATCTCTCTAACCAGCGTTGAACTATTTTTTTTCCCTTACAATACTGATTTCACCATAACGTTCTAGATTTTGCTTCAATTATTGTGAGTGCTTATAGTAGCAGGGCGGGGGGTTATAAATTTAATATTAAACACTTTTTTTTTCTGGAGACATCACGGTAATGTATAACTGCAGATGGAACTTATTAGGGAGAAAGAATCTGCTCTGCACTTAGTCTCTCGCCATCTGCTTCACAGATGTTAATTGATGGAAGACAAAATTCTGTTTGCTGCTGTCTCTGCAGCTAAATAGCCTATTTAAGAGGGGTTATGATGTAGTCTGCTACGTACACTCCAGGTGAATTGCCACTCTTGTCAATCTTAGGTTCCATTTAACCCCATGGAATCTATGTCTGCTATGAAATGTGACTTAATAAGTCTTCTGTTTTGCTATTGAGGGTCAATACAGCCTACTCTTCAAGGTCAGAGATAGATAGATAGATAGATAGATAGATAGATAGATAGATAGGCAGGCAGGCAGGCAGGCAGGCAGGCAGGCAGGCAGGCAGGCAGGCAGGCAGAGTAGTGGCCAAAATTATGGAAACCTTTTGGGAAAAGTATATTTTCTAAAACTAGTTAACCCACAATTTTTTGGGGGGGAGTAGTACCATAAAATTATACATCAATGGAAAGATAATTTAATCAAGAATGTAATGCAATAACTTTTATGAAGGATTTGCTATTAGAACAGCAGTTACAGTATAAAGAAGAAAAGTGAAACAGAAAAAAACAAGATATACAAAAACTATCACCATAGAAAGAACGAGATATACAACAATTATCACCATATCAGTTAATACTTAGTTTGGTAACCTTTAGCATGAATGACGGCCTTACAACGTCTTCCCATGGAGTGAACCAGACAGCTCTTATAATGTGAAACCAAGATTGAATGATTGCTTCTATTAACTGGGTTTTATTGCTGGGTTGCTTCTGACTAACAAGTTTCTTTAGTCGGCTACATAGATTTTCAATTGGGTTAAGGTCTGGGCTATTCCCAGGCCATTCCAGCAATGGAATATGATTATCTTGAACTCCAAAAAAAAATGTTATTAGCTATCAAACCTCAAAAATACAGTTTTCCCAAAAGGTTTCCACAATTGTGGCCACTCTTGTATTTTAACGATCTCCTACTCTGGTGGATTAATGAACTTGTTCTCAGAATTTAAAACCCAATACACCTGGATACAACCAAAACTAGATACAACCAAAATAAACAGTGCTCAAAAAAAGTTGAAAAATGTGTTTCATGATTGTTCAAAAATAGACCACCAAGCTAGTATGAGCCATGGTGGCGCAGTGGTTAGAATGCAATTTGAATCTCACCAGGCTCAAGGTTGACTCAGCCTTCTATCCTTCCGAGGTCGGTAAAATGAGGAGCCAGATTGTTGGGGGCAATATGCTGACTCTGTAAACTGCTTAGAGAGCGCTGTAAAAAGCACAGTGAAGCAGTATAGAAGTCTAAGCACTATTGCTAAGTGCTAGTATGTTCATCCCACCAGTAAAAGGATTTGAGAAGAAAATCAGGTGGTCACTGCCATTTTGAACAAAAACATTGTTTCTTGGCTAGTGGTAAAACTCATACTCACTGAATTTTTTTGGGAGAAAACTATTTTGTCCCTCTACTGCCATTAGTAAAATAGTATTGAATCTTTTCTGCAACAAGCTAAGATAGTGATCTTTTTTGTACCTAATGCTAAGCCCTGGTTGAAGATGTTGCTTACTTAAATCCCACTGGTTTCAATGTACAAACTACCTTTCTAAAATGAATTAAAGCTAGATCCAACCCACTTTCTGTATTTACACAACACATGGTAAAGCTACTAGCCCAGTCCAAAGATTTGATTCAAAGAAAATTTGACTGAATCATCTCTTCAAAGCAAATCTTAAAGCTGAATTGATGTCAGATCAAATCAGATGGTTCCAAATTGATTGACAAATGTTTACATATGCCTCTAAAGACTTTTTTCCATGTAGAATTGACAATCTTCACCTAAACTGGATCTCAGGTGATTTGCAACCCCATAAAAGCTTAGTTATCAAATATAGACACACCCATAACTTCCCCACAGCATGAAGCTTTTTGTCCTGAGATTTGTTATAAAGTATATTGTGATCCCGCAAGCTTCATTTAAGAGTTGTGAATACAGAGGGAGAATATATACCATGGAATCATATATGTTTATTAAATACACTTTAAAGTTAGCATGTTAGGTAAGTGCAGTCAATGTGCCTGGCTGATTATTATGCATCCACAAAAGATGTTCTTACAAATTAGCATTTAAAGTACCATACAAGATTGTTTTCCTGCAAAAGATTAACATAACTACCCTTTAAAAATTGGACATTGCAGATGTATTTCCAACTAAACCTTCATTTTTCGGGGATGGGTGGAAATATTATATAGACAATCCCACCTATTTCTAACACGTCTTATTCCAATGTTAACAGTTTATATTATCTGGGGAATCAATTAATGCAAAACAGGTTCAAATTCCATTGATCGGTTTATAAATCATTATAAAAAATAATATTAAGGAAATGGTACATGTTCTTTGGTCATCTGTTGAAGCAAACTGAATTTAATATGGGTTTTGGTCAATTGAGAGCCAGTTTGATGTAGCGGTGAAGATGCTGCCTTAGAAACCTAGAGACTGTAAGTTCTAGACCTCTTGGTGACTTTGGGCCAATTATTCTCTCCCAACTCACTTCAGAGGGTTGTTGCTGTGTGGAAAATAAGAACAGCAAGGAGTATTAGCTATGTTTGTTACCTTGAGTTTTATATTTAAAGAAATCCCTTCTCACCCAGATGGTCTGTGTCTTCTACAATCCTGGGTCCTCTTCCAGGGGGGCCTGGGAGCTTGAGGGTCATTCCTGGGATCTGTTGCAGACACTTGCTCGGATTAGGAGTCACAGCCCCAAGTGCTCCTACTGCTACTGGGACCATTTCGGCCTTGAGTTTCCACATCCTCTCCAGTTCCTCCTTCAGGCCTGGTACCTTTCGATCTTCTCCATATACCTTCCAGATGCTGCTGTCACTTGGCACCATTATATCATCACCAATGTCATACACTGTATATATCAGCCATGTCTTCTGGTCCTTGTCTACAGATGTAATACAGGTCTATTTTTGTATTGTGTGTGTGTATGGAAGGATATACATACGAACACTAAACGCACTCATTCTTCCAAAATGCTTGATTCTACTTTTGCAACTCCCAGGAGATACACTTCAGTTCTTCCCTACTTTAAATGTTAATTATAATTGACTCTGAATATAAAAATGTTGCTTGGGTAAATTAACTTGTTTTAACTAAATAGCATTAAATAAACCACATTTGGCTGGATTAGCTCAGGATAAAAAGTCGTAACAATAGTCGGCAACTCCAGTATGCTGAAAGAAGCTGCCTTGTGTTTAGTTTATCTTGTAAATTACACCATCAAATAGTATCTCATCACCTACCCGGTCTTTTATTTATTATTATTTTTCCAGCAGAATCTTGACAAGCTCCTTTCACCTGAACACCAATGCAGGGAAGCCACCCAGTTTACAAACCGGCTGAGCCTTTTGAGCTTGGCGGGTTGTGCAAACCTGACCCCGCGCCCCTGCTTTCATTACGCAAACCCCAGGATTTAAAAGGTTGACCGAGCAACCCGCAGGAAAGGACATTTGGGCTAATCCAGTTGCTAGAGAGATAACCCAGTTAAGCCCACGATCTCCGACCTAGCACACCGTAGCTTGCGCCCATTTGCTGACCACGCTTAAATTTGTGTGCTTGCGTTTTGGGGAATTGCACGCCCCCCCTTTTTTGTTTTTGTTTTAGGGGTGCGAGCAAAAAAAAAAAAACTGGGTTAGGAGAAACTCCGCAGTTCAGCAAACCAGGTTCCTGCGCTCCTAACATCGCCGGCGAGTTTCCCTCCTCCACCCCCCCTCCCTCCCTCCCACACACGTTGCAAAACGGCAGCAGCTGGGCCGTCACGTGACACCCACCCTCTCCGCTTCCCCCCCTCCCTTCTCAAACAAGCTCACCCTACCTGCTTTCTCCCCGCCCCTTTCTCCTCAAGCTCCTCTCGCCAGCCGCCCGGCGCGCGCGCGCGCGCGCGCAGCCCGCGGCGCCTGCGTGGCTCCGCCCTTCTCCTCTTGGCTCTGCCCGCCCTCTCTCCCTCTCTCTCTCTCTCTCTCTCTCTCTCTCTCTCTCTCTCTCTCTCTCTCTCTCCCACACACACACACCCGTCCGCCGCCGTCCTCGCTTCGTTCCTTTCTCCGCCTCCCGCAAATCTGCCCGCGCGGTCTATAAAAGGAGCGGCCGGCAGGGGGTTTCTTTCTCAGTCCGCTGCGGAGGCGCGACCGGTGGGGTTGGTCGTTCGTTCTTTCTCTCTCTCTCTCTCTCTCTCTCTCTCTCTCTCTATCCCGGCAGGGCGCGCGTGCCGCCGAGACAGCCTGTCAGCCGCGGGGAGGTGCGACGGAGGAGGACGAAGAACGCCGAAGACGACGCCTTGCTCCGGGGGGGGGGGGGGGCGCTTCTCCGGGTCGCCTCTTGCGGGTCGCCTCTTGCGGCACTCCCACCCACCCACCGCCGCTTCTTCTCCTCAGCAGCCCCAGCTCGTCAGGCCAGGCCCGGCCGCCGGACTGCGTCGGGGGCCGCCGCCTTCCAGGCCTTCCCACCCCCCCCCCCCCCCCCGCCCCCCGGCCCCCCCCCCCCCCCCCCCCAGCTCGGCCGACGGGCCCCCTCCTCCGCCGACGCCATGAGCTCAGGCACGCCGTATATCGGGAGCAAGATAAGCCTCATCTCCAAAGCGCAGATCCGCTACGAGGGCATCCTCTACACCATCGACACCGACAACTCCACCGTCGCCCTCGCCAAGGGTAGGGCCGGAGGCGAGCGGGGGGGGGGCCGCGGCCGCGGCGGGGCGCGCCTGAGGGAAATGTGTGTGTGTGGAGGGGGGGCGACGAATAGGGATGCCTTTTCTCCTCAGCCTCCTGCCCTTCTCCCCCCCACACACACACAATCCTGAAGGGGGGGGGGCGCGCCGCCTGAGTCCGGTTGCTCCCGAGTGGCTTGGATGGGAGAAGGGGGGGGGCGATGGCGCAGGACGGCGGCGGCGCCGCGGGATTTGGCTTCGCTTCCCTCGCGCGGCTGTTTCTTCTCTCCCCCCCTTTTGCCCCGGGGGGAGGAGGGAGGGGGGGATGGACACGCGAGCGCGGCTGGTGGTAGTGGTTGTTGTTGTTGGGGCTCCGAGGCGGCAGGGCCGCAGCTGGGTTGCAAAAGGTGGGGGGGAGGGGGGGAAGGAGGAGGAGGAGAGCGTGGAGCCGCCAGCGGGCTCTGGGTCCGCATCCCTTTAAAGGGGCACGCGCGCCGCAGACCTGCAAAAGGGAGAGCAGGGCGCAGTTTGCAAAGGAGGTAAAGCCCCCCCAGCCAGGGTGGGGTGGTTGTGAGTGAGTAAGACAGACCCGGGGGTGGGGTGGGGTGGGTGGGTGAGGGGGAGATAGCGTAAAAGAAGGGAGAACCTTCTCACGGGGCTTTTTTTTTTTTTTTGGCCTTCCAGAGCTGGAGGAGCCATTAAACGAGACATTTTTGCAAGTCGGTGCTGGAAAAGGAAAGAAGGTAGTTTGAATTCCCGGGCGGTGTTTGTAGGGAACAAAAAATGCGATTTGCATCCTTCTAAGGGTTATTTTTTTGGGTGGGTGTGAATATGGGGAACACCCCCGCTGCAGGCAACCTGCTTCTTTGAGCCCAATTTCAAAAAGTTTCCTATGGTAAGGAAAGAGGTTTGCGGAGGGATGCAGACAGTTCGGGGGGGGGGGGGTCCCCCTGCCTTTTAACCCTATTCTGGGTTCTGAGGGGGAGGGGAATTGCTGAGTTTCTAGTGATTCTCTGGCCTCTTTGTGCCCAAGGAATTTTTGGGGGGGGGATCAGTGAAGAGAAGTGTAGTAAAAGCTGTGGTCATGGTTTTTAGACACGACTTTGCAACTAACAACATCAACCAATATGGATCTGGTTCTGAATGGTTTAGGGTTGGGTCTGTCATGCAAGTGTAAGCAGGTGTGTTGCTTCATTTGGCTGTAATTTTGTGAACAATGGCCAAGCAAGTTGTGTGAGTAATTCTTTAACTTTGCTATTTCCAAGTTCTCATAAGCATATTGGATCCTCATTGTTTGACTTCAGTAAAAGCAAATTATAGTGTCGGAAAAATTTCCATTGTATGTGTTTGGGTAGAAGGTTTCTATTTCCAAAAGAAAAAAAAGTATGGATGTTCCACACTAAATGACTATAATGCTGTTTATGTTGGGCAGTTTCAGAATTGTCCCTAGAAAGCATATGTGGCAAAAAACTCACATTCTTATGTGGACTGGTTGTTTATCAAAACAAAATATAGTATAACTAATACTGTTTGTTTTACGCCACTGAGAAAGTAAGGTATAAAATGCTTTGGGGAAAGATGTTATTTTGTATGATTACACCCGACGGGAGAAAAGTCCCCCAGAGTGTATAATTCATGTGGAAATCTATTCCACGGTAGTATTTTTCTAAATCACTATATATATGAAATGTTGGGATTAAATAGAAATAATTTTCCCCATCCTCTTAAAAGGGCACACAGAAAGGGTGAAAATGTCATTAACTGAAACCAAAGAGTCTAATTTGTGCTTTGTGCAAGAGTTTCATCCTGCTAAAAGGTTTTAATGTATTTTAGGAATATATTATATAAAATGCATTTTATTCTGGAAAACAAGATAGTCTATGTCTGTTACCAGCCCCTGTTCCATTGTTAATAGCATAACTGCACTCCCAAAAGTAGTAGTTGGCCATTTATCCATTTGCTCTGGTTATGGGCCTCATGAAGTTAGCTGAACAGCAATGAATATTCTGTTTTATTCAACTCTCTCCCCTCCCACTTGAGAGAAAATCAAGAGAACTGTGAAAAAACTTTGAATGATGATTTAATGGAAACCTATAAATTAAAATTCAAATTTTCCACAATATTATTGCCTGGTGAAGTAAGCAAAACTACAGTTGAAATGACACTTCTCTAAGATAGCAGTACAAAGGCACAATATAGCACTGAAGTCCCATACAAGGAGAGGCAGGATAAGAGATCCAACGCTTTGTAATGTTGGCTTTCCATTTTGAACCAGTTTTATTATTTTGTGGCTTAGAATAAGAAGGTGACTTAAAATTTAAACAGTGCTACTGAATATATTTAGTAAAGTTTTGTGGAGAATATATGCAAACTGAAGTACTGATTAATGCATACTGTGTACATGTGAGCAGAGTGGGTAGTCATGTTGAAAACACTGGATCAACTTGTTCTGTCTTTGATGTGCTGATACATGTCATTTTGGAAAAAAATCGGAATTGCTTTGTTAATAGTGTGGATTACTAGAACTATAATGCTAAGTTTGCTAGAATGCTTTTTTAGCTTTAAAGTATGTGAAAAGTCAGCCAGAACTTTTGAGAGTATTCTTTAGTTAAGATCCTCCAAGAATGGGTGTCTTCTTTCTTGTCTTTTGATTGTTTTCAAATCTGTTTTAAACTTTACTGAATAGCATTCATTGTGGCAAAGGTACGGATGATTTGCTGATTGATGTTGAGTCTGGTTGAGTAATGTGTGGCTTTCCTCAACTTTATTCTCTGTCCCCAATTGATCTGTCTCCCTTTGGCAGTTTAGTTTCTTAGTGCCATATTCTGGAAGAAAAATATATGATGCCTAAGGAACAGTGCTCCATTTCTCCTTTTGATTGGTTAAGACAAAAGCTCTTTCGGTAAAGTTCAGATTATACCCACAAGTAGATTTTCTTTTAACTCTGAGAGTGTTTGATTTTTATCAGCTCTGGCTTTTAACAATTAGCTTACAGGGTGTAAATTGTGAGAGAGGTGGAGAAATGTTTTTTAACTGTGATGTACAGGGTGGGAATATTTATTGCATTCTAGAATGTTTTGCCACTAGAAAAAAATATCCAGAGTTGTGAAGCCTTACAGTTGGTAGCTTTACTGTTTGGGTGGAGTTACCTGGAGTTGTGAAGCATTTTTGTGTAGTAATACTGGTTTTCTTTTGTTCCAGTAAGGAAAAGCTGAGGGAACCTGGCTTGGTTCAGAAGCAATTGTAAAAGCATTCCCTCATCATTTATGTTAGAGGAAAAAAATTAAAATGGAGAAGGGGCCTTTGAAAAAATGTATGTCTATAAGAAATTCAGAACTAAACCACCATGGCCTCCGATGAAGGAAGCATTTTCGAATATTGCATTAAGGTCACACAAACTGTCAGGCCTGGAAGCCATCTTTTTTGTTGGGCCTTCAGGCCTGCCATATTCACTACTGTGGGAAACTTGGGAGGGGGGGATTGTATGGAGCCAGGTGATATATCGTCATAACAACATTCCTTTCTCAGAGAGTCAAGGACATTTTGCCCTTCACCTGGAGGGCTAGAACTGGGAGGCATCTCCAGTTGGGACAGTGCTTTGATTGGACCATGTGATGGACATGTGGGTGTTGGGCAGGGACTTGAACTTTCCTTTGGGTGGGAAAAATCTTCCACTTTCAGATTCAGGTTTTCCCAGATGTACCAATATTACATCTCTAATAACATGGAACTTTGAGGAAACTCAAGCCTCGGAGTTTTCTTTTGTTGGGGGTAGAACCCTGACATATTAGCAAGAAAAACCTGTTCAAGGTTTATGGCCTTTGTGGTGTAAATAAATGGAGATTGAATGAATAGTATAAAAAGTTGGAGAAGATAGAGGGAGGAAAGCAATGTAACAGATTTAAAATGCACTTTTGAAAGATTTCCAAGATAAAAGAGAAATGCAGCATGGTTGCAGGAAAGGCAGAAACAGACTTAGGGACTACAAAGACTAAGTTGAAGAAAGATAGACTGAATGCTTAGAGAGCGTCAAGGATTTTGAATTAGCTTTTTCTGCAGAGACAGAGCAAGGATTGTCTGTGGATGCCATTGCCAGAACATCTTGTTTCTTAATGTAATTCAAGATGGCAACATAATACTCATTTCTCTTATTTTCCTCACAACAACCACCCTGTGAGGTGGGTTGGGTTGAGAGAGTGTCTAGCCTAAAGTCAGCCAACTGGTTTTCATGCGAAGGCGGGACTAGAACTCAGTCTCCTGGTTTCTACACCAGCACCTTAACTATAACATCAAAATCAGCCTGGCTTAGCTAAATGGTTGCTCTAGTCGTGGACAGGTTGATAGAACATAATGTTAATAAAGTTACGTAATCGGAGAGAAAGTTGAGAAACTTTTAGCTGGTTACCCAGATCAAGCACAAGCTACTGCAGAAGAAACAAGTTCCCTAAATCAGCGGACCCCATCCTTTCTCTCACCAGGGATCAGTTTTTTGAAAGACAATATTTCCATGTGCTGGGAGGGGGGGATGGGTTCACATGCAGCCTAGATCCTGTGCATGCACAGAGGGAAGCTTCACTTGCTCACCTGCTGCTTGTGCAACCTGGTTCCTAACAGGCCACAGTCCGATACCAGTCTGTAGCCTCAGGATGGGGGGGGGGCAGGGGGGGGGCTGCCCTAAAATGTGAAAGGCTCTATAATTTTCTTATCTCTCAAAGTTGTTGCAACTTTATATAACGGCTGACACCATTGACTTGACCCAGATTCCTGGAGTTAATGTCTGTGAGATGGCACCATTTAAAATACCAGCAGAAAAGAATTGATGAAATGGTTTAGGATTTTTAATCCTTCATTGTAATGCACTAGACTATTTATTTACAGACTATTTATTTACAAAGTTTCATGCCTAAATTCCAGAAGCCTTGTAGGAAAGAGTTGCTAGCAGTTTTGCATACTGCCTGTTGGAATTCGTGACTTTAGAATAGTGAAATCATTTAGACTATGATGTGGCCAGAATCTGCCTGTCCATAGAGGTGAATTGAATGGTCATTGGAGTGCCAAAGTTTTTAAATAAATCATAAATGTCTTTGGGACTGGAGGTAGCAATTGCATGTTTGCCTAGGTCCTCCAATTGTTGGCAGCTGGTTTAGTATCCTGGATTGATGAACAAAGAAGGGCTTACCCCATATTCAGATAAAATGGCAACTGGATTAAAATAGAGACTGGAATTATGAAGAAGTCCGCCATCCTTTGAAACAATGTAGGCAGTAACTTACGCCAGAACTCTGTCATCCATATTATAGCAGAATGAATCCGTAATATCAATCCTGTGCCCTTTATTCCTGCAAGAGTATAGTCAGGGGTCTTTTCTTTTCAGAAAAGGAATCTGTATGATCCAGTGTTTCTCAACCTTGGCAAATTTGTAAGACATGTGGATTTCTGGCTGGTGAATTCTGGGAATTGAACTCCACACATCTTAAAGCTGCCAAGGTTGAAAAACCTTGGTATGATCACTGCTGAGCTTTTATATGGAAGGAATTACCTAGGACCTAGGTCAGTTTGAAGCAAAGCTCTTTTTAACTGAAATTTTGGCAAGGCTAAAGCTAGGCAAAGCTTTACAAGCATTGTTTCTGTCATAGGCATTGGCTTCCAGTAATGCAGAAAGTCAAATCCCTTTAGGAAGTGACTGAAATTTGCTAATTATTCCCAGCTTCCTGTAGATCTTGCAACGGGAAAAAGGCACTTTTTGAAATACAGAGGATGTTTGGGATCCTTAATGCAGTCCTTAATATTTGAACACTAAATAACTCCAAAATGAGGTGTTATAAAAGCAAGCTAAAAATGAAGAGGAAAAAAATCTGTGCCTTAGAATCCATTCCAGGTAGGGAGGCATTTTGTATACTGTTAATTAAGCTTCTCCCAATGAAGCTGTTGTTGATTCTGTTACAAAATGGTGAAAAAAATAAAAAATCCTCCAAAGAATGAACGTTTCTTCTGTTTAATTAAGAAAAGTTCTTGAGACCCAAAACACAATTGGAGAAGAAAATCCAGTTAGTCCCTTTCCATTAATATTTTCTAAAGATTTATAATGTGTGAGAAGCAAAACGTAGACATGTAAAAGAAAAAAGCAAATCCAGATAGAGGTAACCCTCAACTTACAACCACAGTTGGGACCACAATTTCTGTTGCTAAACAAGGTGGTTGTTAAGTGAGTTACAACTGATTTTACCATTTTTTTTGACACAGTAGTTAGGTGAATCATGCGGTCATTAAGCTAAGCTACCTTTCCCCATTAACTTTGCTTGTCAGAAACTGGCTGGGTTTCATATGACAATGACATGACCCCAGGCTGCTGCAACCATCATAAATGCTAGTTGCCAAGTGCCCCAATTTTGATTGCTCTGGGGATGCTGCAATGCTTGTACATTACTTTTTTTCTGTGTCTTCATAACTCTGAACAGTGACTAAATGAATGGTCATAGGTCGAGGATTACGTGTACTTGAGAAACACAATATGGTAACAGAAGAGGTCATAAAGTCCTTTTGAAATGACAGCAACAAGTTTTTTTTAAAATTTGATTTATATGCTGCCCTTCTCCGGAGACTCAGGGCGGCTTACAATGCGTTAAGCAATAGCCTTCATACTTTTGTATATTTATACAAAGTCAGCTTATTGCCCCCACAAACTGGGTCCTCAATTTACCTACCTTAGAAAGGATGGAAGGCTGAGTCAACCTTGAGCCTTGGTGAGATTCGAACCTGCAATAATTGCAGGCAGCTGATGTTAATAACAGGGCTTTAGACCACTGTACTATCCAAGTTCCTCAGTTGTCTTTAGAAATTGATCCATTATCTCTTCTGCGTGTGCTAGACTAGCACCACTTCAAAGATTCCAGAATCACATCTTCACTAAACAAGAATTCTGTAGGACTGTAAATCTACCTGGTGTTTTTTTTTTTTTTTTAAATAGAAGTGGATTTTGTGCTGAATGCTGCAAAGTCCTCTAGTGGCCAAATAGTGTTGGTGCCACTGGGAGCCCCGATTCCTAACATCACGTAAGAAATTGATTTGTAACTCTTCCTCCCCAAGGAAAGGAGTGTGCAAAAATAAAATACTGTATAGTCACAGAAGAATGATGAAATCTGTTTGCAAATCCTCATTTAACTTTGATTGCTTTAACAATGCACCTTTTGATCCTTCACTTTAAAAGTAGAACCTGCAGCAGCAGGATTGGTCCATTTAAATATTGTGTTCTTAAACTAAGTTTGAAATTAATCATCTATGGAGATTCGCAGTCATCCAGGTCATGGTTGTTCCAAAGATGCTTTTTTCAAGAGGCAAATGGACTTTCTTGTTTTTCTTTGAAGTTTTGCTTCTCACCCAAGAAGCTTCTTCAGTTCTTGAAATTAATCTTTATTTCTAGAAGGGGGGAGGACTCTGATTCTGTATTTTTATCAAAGCCAAAAAAACTTTATGCACTTTTTAATAAAGGATATTGTAATTTAGATCTCTTTCAAAAATAAGACCGAGTGACTTCGGGTTTTGGGGCCCTCTGGACCCTAGGACGTTCCACTTTGATTCTAAATGGTTGTTGCACTGTCTCAGAACCAGTGTGTAACCTGGGGATCCTCTTGGACACACAGCTCCTGAGGGGAGCAAGAGGCAGCCATGCTTAAGAGATCTTTGCACAGCTTTGGGTTGTGTTGTAGCTTTGGGTTGCACAGATTTGGGTTGTGTTGCACTACTTCCTGGACCAGGAAGTCTGCTCAGTCAGTCATGTCCTAATGACCTCCCAATTGGAGGATTATAATACATTAACCAATTTTGTTGTATACATGATGTACAATGACAATAAAGGCTATTATTATTACTATTATACATTCTGGGTAGGGCTTCATCTAGTGCATAATATGCACCAAAATCAAAAGTGCTTTGGTTACCCATGGTGCCATTCTTCCTAATAGAAGAGGCAATAGCATATTATGAGAATAACGTGTCTTTGACTTGGAATTAAAATTGTTCATTCAGTGACTATTCTAATTTAGGATGAGCTGAACAGTGGGACTTACGGCCCCTGCCCCAAATTCCAAATGCTGCACTGTCCCCGGTCACATGATTAAAATGAGAGCATTTGACAGCATGCATGCTCCTGCAACTTTGGGAGTTCTGCAACTCCTCCCCATTGTGGACTGGCAGGCATCAGTCATCTAGGACAGTAGCCCCCAACCTTTGGGGTACCAAGGACCGGTTCCGTGAAGAGAGGTTTTTCCACGGACCGGAGGGGGCATGTTTTCGTGTGCTTCCTGCATCCTGCGGATGGGGCTTTGCTTTGCACGGCCCTGTTTCTGACATGCCACGGACCGGGACCGGTCCATAGACCCGGGAATTGGGGAACCCTTTATCTAGGGCCATTGATGTGCAAGTCTCTTATTTCCCCCTGCTAGTCCCAAGAGGCCTGGGCCTTCTCCCTGCCCCAACTCATCCTGCCCCATCATTTTGCTGGCCAACTTCCTATTCCTGGTCAGCCTTGAGAAGGATTTGCCTCTGAGGAAGATTGCCTTTGCTAGCTTTCTATCTGAGCCCCACATCAACTGGGCACATCTGTCAGCAGCACCAGGGACCCAGGCATGATGGGGCAAGGAGAAAACCCACATGTCTAGGGAGTTGGTGGGGAGGAGTAGGAGGCCCACGTGAGGCCTCTCAAACCATGACAGGTTTCTGAATGCCGGGCCTTCCAAGGCCTCCCCCACACTGAGGCACTCCTGTGCAGTTGCTTAACAACTGCAATGGGGAGAACTGGGGTTGTAGTTAAGTGCGGCTGTCACATGAATGTCTCACTTAATGATCACAATGATTTATGACTAAAATTCCAGGCTTAATTGTCTTAAGTTGAGAACTCCTGTGCTATGATTATGCTTAGGAAGGTAATAAAAGAGGTACTGCTTTAAAAAAAATTGGCTGCATCTGAAGAGTGGTACAGTTGTTAACTGGTACAGAGGCATACCTTGAACATATAACTAGACCTCTAGCTTTAATCTGGCAGCAACAAATGTGGATGAATGAGGAAGCTTGTCAGTTGTAGTGAAAACAAAGGAGTCTCCTGCCATGAGAATGCAGTTCTGCTAATTTGATTCAGTTCAGCCTAATACTCATGTAATTGTTGTACTCCAAAAAGTGAATCCTATTATTAGGCTATACTTTTTTTCTGTGTGGAACAACTCCTTGATCTTCCTGTCCAAATGTCATGTTTCTCCTTCCTCTCCCATTGAAAACTACACAGGTCTTGGGATTGAGAATTACTGCCTTAAAAAATGCTAGAGGGGTTTTTTTTTTTTGGCTTTATGTTGAATAAACATTTTGCATTTCTCTCAGTATCAAACTTCCTTGCTTAATTGCTCCATTCTGCAGGGGTGGATAGGCATGATTTAAAAAAAAAAAACCAAGGGATGAATTACTTCAATATTTGGTTTACTTCTTTCTTCAGCCCTAAATTATATGGTTTCATTCCTGCAAGTGAGCAATGTTAGTGGAAAACAAACATTCAAGTATAATTTTGAGTAATCTATTTATTTGAAACATGAGAGAAACTTGATATGTTTTAATTTTTGGACCACTCATACAAAGCAGCATTGCTGCTTGTATTAAAACAGTGTTGTTGTATCCTTATTTAGTACATTTATGTAGTATTTTTTAATAAGTATTTCCAGCCAGTTCATTTTTTAAAATATGACAGTATAAATGAAATATTTATTGTTCAGGAAGAAAAAAATAATATAAAGCGTTTGGAAAATGAAATCTCTGCTTAATGCTGAAAGCATATTGGATAGTTCCTGCCTTTAGAATGCTTAGTGTAAGACCATAATTGTACAGGTAGTCCTGTACAATTGATTCAATGAAACAGTTGATTCAATAACCATTCAAAGTTACAGTGGCACTGAAAAAAGTGACTTACGACCATTTTTCACACAACTGTTGTAGCATCCCCATGGTCACATGATCAAAATCTGGATGCTTGGCAACTGGTTCATATTTATAATGCTTGCAGTGCCCCAGGGTCATATGATCACCTCCCGTGACCTTCTGACAAGCAAAGACAATGGGGAAGCTAGATTCATTTAACAACTATTATTAACTTAACAACTGCCGTGATTCACTTAATAAGTATAGCAAGAAAGGTCATAAAAGGGGGCAAAATTCACTTAACAAATGTCTCACTTAGCAACAAAAACATTGGACTCAATTGTGACTGTAAGGTTAGTCATTTAATGTATGCTCTCAAAATATGGCTTAAAAATAGGTCACATTCTATCAGCATAAGTGCTGGATAAGCTTCTTGGAGAGAACATTAAACAGGACACCCAGGATGTCCTGTCACTTGGCCACAATTTGGGGGAGGATACATGGAAGAAAAATAAGTTTCTTCCATTACTCTTTGGCTTAGAAAAACTTGAGAAATTATCAGTTAATAAATTTTCCTTCGCAGGAGTTATCTGAGTTCCAAAGCAATAATATAGTGTAAATGAAAGGCACGTGACAGCCTATAATATTGGTCAACAAGTACTAACAAGTTGGACCACTTGGTAACCAGGTCAGTCAGTATAAGTTCTTTAAAAATACTAACTTGCACTGATGACGTTACCTAGTTTAGTAATGAAACGCCTGCAAGAAAACCACCAAGCTCAGAGAGCGCCACAGTTCAACCCTGAGCTACAAATACTTTCTTCTATGAATACTAACTCCTATTTTGAGAATTGATAGTGTAGCTCAAAGCATCTAGCCAAAAAAAAAAAGACCATATGTATATAAAAATGATGTGAAACAAGTATCGAGTTCAAGTTCAAGTACTAATGCTTAAGTCTTTCTTCAAAGTGCGCTCATTTGGAACAGAAGATCGTCCCACAGACCGCCCTGCTCCTCCGAGGGAAGAAGTTTATGAATATATCATCTTCCGAGGGAGTGACATTAAAGATATCACTGTATGTGAGCCTCCGAAAGCACAGCATAATCTGCCCCAAGATCCTGCTATTGTCCAAGTAAGTAATTCCATCTGGAATGGATAAACATTTCACCTTGTATCTCTTTGGGAATGTCGAACAGTATAAACCACCCTTAGTAGGCATATATAAATCAACTGGTCCTATTGATAAATTTTAATTCAGTGAGAACAGCTCTATTATTGCTTGATACGTTTTCTAAGGTTAAATTGGTGTCATAGCTTTCTGTTAAATAGAGTGCGCAAGGGGAAGAACAATAGAAGTGTAAGTGAAGTAGAAAATGAAAACAAACACAAACAGCTTAACCACAATAGTATATTAGTAATCTTATTTAAGACCTGTTTATTCGGTCTAGCACAATGATAACAGAAATGGAAGCAAAAAACTTCTTGTTATTCCAAAACACTAGAGTGTGATTGGGAAGAGACTTATATACTACTCCACAGTGCTTTACAGCAGTTTACAGAGTCAGCATATTGCCTCCAACAATCTGGGTTCTCATTTTATCGACCTCAGAAGAATGGAAGGCTGATTATCTCATCCATTTCCATCAAGGATGTCCCCAGTTGTGATGGTATAAATAGGGTCCTCTCCCAATGAATTTACAACTCGGGCAGATCCTAATGGGGAAATATTTTAGGTAGCTTGACTAGAACAGGATAGTGAGTTATTTGTAACATGGAAATCGGGTGTTTCCTATCATTGGCTAATTAATGTCAGTCTTTGGCCAGTGTTTCTGTCTGAACTCATTTGAAAAATAGCCCTTGGTAAAGATTTTACTGATGTAACTAGGGCATATTTCAACATAGCCATTTCTGCAAATTGGTTTGGTTAGACCCCTAGTCTTATTTAAACAAAAACAGGACTAGCCATTTAAAAAAATCGGAACATTCAGGTTTGAGTACAGATGTATGTTGGATTTCCCTTGTTTTAGGAGTATATAAATGAAAACAGGAAACCTCCTGAGTGTTAAGGTTTTTCAAATGTTTTGACTACTATTTGCCATTGTTTCCAGTACGTTTCAGATACTATTTGGGTTACACTCCATGATAAATCCGCTACAGTTAATAAACTGCAATGGTTGTTTAAATCTAAAATATAATGACACTTTATGTACAGTGCTTACGGAGCACTGCTTAAAACCTAGCAAACTGCATTTCCATAAGAATGTTATCCTTAGTCAGTGTTCCTCTTGGATTTTTTTTGGTAGTTTATTCTGTTGTGATACCTAATCCATTTGATTAATTTACGGTTTAGTGTATTGAAATAAACCAGAAAATGAATAAAGTTGGTGCCAACATTAAGAATGCTTTATGAACGCAGTCAACGTGAAGTGTTTCATTTTTAGTTTAACTGCTGTTAGCCATGTTTTAGGATGTACTCATTTGCAAACATTGATACTGAAATGGGAGTTAAGGTGAAATCCATCTGATCATGTTCTAAGCATAATGGCAGTACTGATCCCAGACATATTTGGTTGAAATGTATTTGTATTCAATCAAGTTTGTTATTTCAAATCTTAAGACCACCTCTCTCCCTCCAACAATGGGAAAATTATTAAATTAATATTTAACAGCATGTGGGCTTTTTCTGATTTGCTGCCTGGCTAGTGTGATGGAACCACATAGTTTTATAAAGAAGTTTGACCGCTATCTCTGGATGCTTGGCCAGAGCACTCCTGTTCAAAAATTAGGACCTAGAATCCAAAAATGAAACACATTGAGGATTGGTGATTTAACAGATAAATAGTAATGGACACATTAGAAACTAAAATCTTATAAATTTATCAATGGGCAAAAAGTCTCCTTCCAAAAAGTAACATTATTAGCATTACATAGTGCTAGGTTTTGAAGGAGACGGTGAGGCAGGAAGATCTATTCTCATGACTATGATTTGTTAAGTCTGTAGCAGATGGCTTTTACTAAGACATTCAGGGTGCCTTCAAATCAGTCGTGACTTCTGGTAGCTGCCTGGATGAGTCCCTGTAGTTTTCTTGATTTTGGGAAGTAGTTTGCTATTGCCACCTTCCTAGGGTTGAGAGTGAAGAACTGACCTAGAACCTTCCAGATGACTTCCTATCTAAGGCAGAACTAGAATTCACAGTCTCCCAGTTTCTAACCACTACCCCAACTGTAGATCTCTTTATTAAGATGATAATCCATAATTTGGGTTAGAGTCATTTGGTTTTCATCTTCAGCTTCATGTGGGAAATGGGTCATGTTCAGAGTGGATTTTATTTAAATCAAGTCTATTTAAATCACGATTTAAATCACTAGTAAAAAGGCTTGATTTAAATCAACTCGATTTAAATCATAATTTTTAAGGAGCAGCTGTCATCTCTGTCCCGCAGCAGGTCCTCCTCTGACGCACTATTGATTTACCAACAGTCCCAATATTGCAAAATATACAGCCTCATGCTACATAACTAAGCTCCATTTCATATTGAATAAATTAAATTATTAATGTATCTTAAACAGAAAACTAGATTTTTACTCCAAAAGCATTTTATTAAAATAAATTTGATAAAAATAAAAAAATCTGATTCAAATTTTAAAAATCCAATTTTTATTTTTATTTTGTAAAAAATCGATTCTTATCCACCCTGGTAGTGTTATACAGCTGAATGAATCTTTCCCCATTTGATTCGTAAATTGATGGTTGCAAGGATTTTCCTTTTTTTCTCATTATACTATTCTTTTCACAACATCATCAGATTTAAAGTTATCGACCAGATGTTACGCTGCCTGCCAGCTTGATATTAAACGTATTTAGCAGCCAGATCACTGGCTTCTTGAGAAACCATGATTAAACCAACAGTGGCATAATATGTATTAATCTTTGCATTTCTTAAAGCATGTACGAAATTTTTGTACCGTCATCCATATTGTTTTCTTCTTTTTGCTAATTGTCTCACATTCATTTTTTGCAGTCGTCTCTGAGCTCTGCGTCTGCATCTTCTTTTCAACCTCATGTGCCTTATAGTCCTTTCAGAGGGATGTCGTCCTACAGTCAGCTTGCTGCCAATTCTTTAATTGGCCAACAATATGCAGCATCTCTTGGTTTAGGTGAGTAACAAACACCTCGCTGAGATGATCAGTCTCTGGGTTGCACTATTTAATGGTGGGCTACATGTCTGCAGAGAATATTCTTCTGAGGGAGAAATACATATTGATGAATAAGAAAAGCATTTTTAAAAAAATAATTTGCATCATAATATTGTGGGAAAATATTTCATCATATAACTCTCTAATCTGAAGACTTCCCACCTTGGCACTGACTGATATATAGAGTGAAAATTAGGCTTAAAGATACGTTGAATTTGGACCTTTGCTAAGTTGAAAGCAAAAGTTTAGCTTTGCAAAAACCAGTGTTAAGCTTTAACTTTTTACTGGTTTTAAACAAGGTTATTAAGTGAAGTTTGTTCAACTAATCCATTTTTAGACAGGCTACTGACTGGATGGTATATGTAAGTAATGAATATCAGTTGAACATTTATTAGGATTCCTTCCTCTTTTCAGTGCATCTGAGCAGTTACTCTTTGGGGTTTTTATAGGGGTGGATAAATGTTGGGCTCTGTATTCTACATGAACACTAACATATTTTTGGAAACACACAGGGTAGAATTCTGAGCAGTGAGAAAATTAAAGGTTATTCATATATTCAGGAAAAATAAATTATTCAATGTTAAATGACGTATTAAATTTTGTTGTCCATTTCTTCATTTGTCACTTTATAAAGCCATTTCTGCATAAAATTAGCATACAATGTGTAATGTATATCTGATGGTGGGCAACTTAACAGGATCTGTCTTGTTCCCTGGTCACATTCTTCCAAGTTTCAGAACTTTTAAGAATATGTTAGCTGCTTAAACCTTCTCTCCTCAGTCGTCTGGATGTCAGTACTGCCGTGTGTCTCACCAGTCTCCTCCTCTGCTTTTTCTTTTCCTCCCTTGTCTGTCTTTCTAGAGAAGCTGGTAAGCCCTCCAGCATCAGCAGCTGCTTCCAGTCCTAGCACTTCTTCATCTCCTCAGCCAGTTTCAGAGCCTGACTTGTCATCAGAGCCACATCTGCTGTCTTCTAAGGGTAACAGCAGCTTGAGGATTCCAAGTATTAGAAGAATTGCATGGTGTTTGCAAAAGCTTTGTTGTTGTTGTTGTTGTTTTTTAAAAAACCCCTTCTTCCTGTACAAAGTAATATGTGCAAGAATTATCGCAGTAGTCTTGTTTCTGAAAGCCTTGGTGCACCTGCTCCAGGTATCGGATGGGTAGATGAACAGGAACTCGCTTCTTAGCTACTCATTTAACGTTCTTAGGTGAAAACTAGACTGAAGGGATAGTGCAGGGTGGAAACAGAGAAATTTGGGAGCATAAACACATGGAGAATGAGGTGTTGCAGATTTGGAAGCCTTCCACTTTGCAAAAAAGTCCTACCTGTGCAACTAAGAGAAGAGGGGGGGAAATTACAAATTAAAGCTGGGAGAAAATTATTCCTATAATATTTAGTATATTGGCAGATGATAGGACATCCACAAAGCAATCCATTGTACATGGGCATGTCTTATGAATTTCCGAGTGGTGTTGGAATACAGCAGTTTACATTTGGTAAAATGGTTTCCTCAGATACATTCTGGCCTGGTGAATTCAGCATCCTGACTAGTTGATGGGTCTGCGTTAGTTCTTGCTTGAATTCTGTGGCAAACATATGAGGCCAGGGTTCAAAAGTTGGGAAAGAAGAGGACAAGGAGCAGTCTCTTTGTTCCGTATTTTGAACAGTTTCTATAGTAAGATTTTCTTCAGGGAGTTGTGCTTCTAGTTTTCTTCAGGTGATTATATTATTTCTTCTGTGCTTTCTGAATGCATTTTTGTGCATTTTCTTGAGTAGCCTTGAACGTAATTAACGCTTGGTGTGGGTGGCATTTCCTTCACACTTCCTTTTGGATTTTGGATTGTCTTAAAGCAGAGATGGAGGAAGAAGTATTTGAAGTTGCAGTTCTCCTCAGAATCATATTTGAGGATTTGGGGGAAGCTGTGTGAGTGGCCTTTAAGCAGTAATAGACGTTTTCTGAAACTCTTGCAGTGGATATTCAGAAAGGGTAATGTTATTTTGTCAGCTCGGCGTCTTAGAAATTAATTTGCAGCTCTAGAAATTTTTTTCGCCTTCAGGGCCACTTAAAAAAAGGTTTCAAGAGGTTTTGACATAACACAAGCATTGCATAAATATATATATTTTACTGTTTCAAGCAGTAATGAAATATGTGTGCCTAAGCATATACCTACAGAAATCAGAATTCATGGTTCAGATCTAATTTTCAATTATTTAGCTACAAGTGGTTGGACTTCATCTTACTGTGGAAATGCATATCTCTGTATGATTGCCTACTGTGTGAGTTAGTTTCAAATACAATTACAGTATGGTTTTTTTTAAAGATATATGGGACCCAGACAAGGTTTATTTTATATATAATATGTTTTCTCGTATTTGATGTTTCAATCAGCATCACAGTAATGGAATATTTGATGGGAAAGAGGAGATGAACTTAATCATAGATCAAAAGTAAAGAGTTATATGTTCAGTTAATTGAATTCTGCAGTTGAAGAGCTACAGGGACCCCTGTATCTGCATGCTTTATTTTCCTTCCAAAACAGAAGCTTCGTGTGTCTTTAGCAGGAACCTTGATCTTGCCGTGCTTCTGTTGTTGTCAATGTTAAATAGCCAGAAAACAATACTAGATATAAAGCTTAATACTTGTCAAGAGGACTTGTCAGCTCCTTGAGATAGACCAGGTCAAGAAACAATCTCTGAACTATTGTAGCTGCTTTTCTAAGTCTTTACTGGTTCATTCCTCCCCCTCAAAGACTTTTCATACCTTCTTGAGGTCAGCTCTTAATTTTTTTTACAGACATATAGGCTGAAGGCTTGTCTCTTTCCTCATGGAGGCTTTGTTGAGTTTTCTTTTAAAACAAATTTCTCACAGCTATTCTAAATTTTGCATGTTTGAGTGGAATGGCTTCCAAATGACTTGTTATGGTATTTATATTAGAAACTGTTTTCTCAGGTAAACTGATAATCAGGCTAAAGATTTTCTGAAACACACCAATTCTGGTGAAAGCTGGAATGTGTGCTCTCCCAGGAAAAGCTGTGTTTTCCATTGAACCAAATTATTATGGAATGTTTAGATTTGCTGCTTTTAACTTGTAGATTTGCTGCTAGATGGACAGGTCTAATCTGCTAGCAAATCCCACAAGTCTGAAGTTGGTATGCTTTTATACTGGTACCTTTGAGCTTTGCTACTAGCTGCCTGTGTCAATATGGTGAGGAATCCATGATCATAATCACCTGACAATCGAGCAGCTAACTTTTTGTAAATGTGGGTATATTCATATGTCATTCTCAGCAATATTACTTGTTTGGTTTCGGCTTAGCATGTGGCACTTACACAGTCAATTGTAACTTAGTCAAAAGAACACACTTCAACTTCGTTGTGATGTGTGAACCAGATCTTTCAATTATGTCAGTACTCACATTTCTGTGTGAAAGAGCTTAGCTTTCAGACTTTTTTCCCAAAGATTCAGAGGGTGTGATTTTCATCTAAATCTGAGAACCAATCTGGTTTGGTGTGAAATACGTGCAGCGAAATTTATTTCAAGTAACCTGTTGAAATTTGCTACTATTCAAGAACTATAGGAAAATTGAATGTGTGTCTTGTGGCATCTCCATCCGTGCAGTGTTTTTGATCAATCGCTAATGCTTCCTAAGTAAGCCTCTTTCAGGAGAAGATTCTGTTTCAAAATCTTTTGACAGGCTTGAGGGGAGCCAAGGTCTCTGAGCACAAATCAAGTTTGGTCCGAACAAATGCAGGGGTTACTGACGTTGCTTGGTTTCTCTCAGGTGCTGCTTTTCCATCTGTTCATTCAGTGCGCAAAAGTCCAATGGTGGAGCAGGCTGTTCAGACTGGCCCGCTGGATAACAGCTTGAATCCCAAAAAGGCAGTCAAAGCTCCTCCAGCAATTCAACGCAACACACGTCAGATTCAGCAGAATCACAAGACAAATGGTACTGAAATCTTTTCCTTCAGACAATATGCCAGCGTTTTAAATTAATAGTAATTGGAACTACCATCTGCTGTTGCCTTTCAGCATCTTGGCTATATGGAGTGAACAGGTTTTCCTATTTTGTCTTAGATATAGTTGACCCACCACCTGTGCAAACGCAAGGGCAGGTGAATGATGAGAATAGAAGGCCCCAGAGGAGGAGATCAGGTATGTTACCTGATTGTAAATTGTCCAAAGTAATTGAATTTAATTCTTCAAAGCAACTGAATTGCCCTCTTCTGCATTACTGCTGTAATGCAACCTTTCATAGAAGGATCAAGATTAATTACTCCTAATTAATTCAGTATACTCCTACTTCAGTTGAAGGCTAGAAGAGTTCAACATCTCTATGCATGAAAAACTAAAAGAATTAAAATGAAAGGACATCGGTATAGTCCACAAGGACCTGAAGTCTTATGGAGTGATATGACTAGCAGCATTAGCTGAGGAAGCTGTGCTGGTCTAGGAGAAATATTTCAAATCTAAGTCACAATGTAAAATGAATTAGAATGCAACAACTTACCACTATTTCTGTAATGTTCAATAGAGTAGACGTTAAGCAAAATATTTCTAAATTAAATAGAATTATTTTTCACTACGTTGCAATACAGGTAGCTCTCATCTTATGACCAGAATTGAGGCCAAAATTTCCACTGTTAAGGCAAGACAGTTGTTAAGTGAGTTTTGTCTCATTTTATGACCTTTCTTGCCACAGTCATTAAGTGAATCGCTGCAGTTGTTAAGTGAATCTGGCTTCCCCATTGACTTTGCTTGTCTTAAGGGCACAAAAGGGGATCACATGACCCCAAGACACTACCACTGTCATAAATACATGCCAGTTGCCAAACATCCGAATTTTGATCATATGATCATGGGGATGCTGCAACAGTCATAAGCGTGAAAAACAGTCATGTTACTTTTTTCAGTGCTGTTGTAACTTTGAACGGTCACTAAATGTATGGTGGTAAGTCAAGGACTATCTCTATAAACAAGATTCAGAAGCAAAATTTCCTGAAGCTTCTGATTTGATGGGTGTCTTCTGCTGAGTGTAAGGCGATCTCCATCAAATTCTAGGTATTCATGCCAGGCAAGCCTAATAGAATGAGAAGTACCAGATCAGCCAGCTTGCTGGCATCACTTCTGTGGAATTCAAAGGATGTTGAACAACACAGCATCATGCATTGCCTTGAGCAAGGAGCATGTAAGGTCAAGCCTTGCTTTGTCTAAAATTAAATGAATTCTCACTAGAAGATTGTAACATCTTCTGTTTAGGAAATAGAAGAACTAGGAATCGTTCCAGGGGACAGAATCGACCAGCTACCGTGAAAGAGAATACAATCAAGTTTGAAGGTGACTTTGACTTTGAAAGCGCCAATGCACAGTTCAACCGAGAAGAACTGGATAAAGAATTCAGGAAGAAACTTAATTTCAAGGGTTAGCATTTTGGCTGTTTATTGTATTCCAGTTCCCTCTCCTTGGTGCGGATGAAAGAAAACATCCAGTACAGGAGTCTCCATGCTTGGCAATTTTAAGACTTGTGGACTTCAACTCCCAGAATTCATCAGCCAGCCATATTGGCTGAGGGATTCTGGGAGCTGAAGTCCACGAGTCTTAAAATTGCCAAGTTTGGAGACCCCTGATCTAGTAACAATATAGTATGTCATTATATACACACATTTAAAATAACTATTCCTTCTCTCTCCCCCCTTCCCCATCAGATGATAAAGTTGACACCGGAGAAGACAAGGGAGAGCCTACTGTGGCTGCTGAAAACTGTGATGGCAACCCAGATGAAGATCTACTGGGACCCAATTGCTATTACGACAAAACAAAATCCTTCTTTGATAACATCTCATCAGAACTGAAGTCTAGGTAACAGAACTCTAGCAGCTTTATTTTATCTCTTCCGCTAATTACACTAATTCTGTCAATGTAATATTGTTTTTGCCTGGTTATCCTGGTATATTGAGCAGAAATTTGCTTTTCAACAAATGAATGTCCTTAAATCTGCAGTACCTGGTCCTTTTTCAGTTGCAAATGAATGCCTTTCTCAATTTTGTACTATATTGTAGATTTTACCTACAGCCCTTCCGAGATTATTGCAGCCATGCTTGAAAAGTCCTAAAAGCATTTTTATAGCCTCTAAAATACTCTGCAGTACTTAAGGTTTTAAAGTTTGGTAAGCAGTCATAGATGGGGATGAGGAAGAAATTTGAGACCAAAAGAACTTGATCAACCAAAAACTTCGTAGAAATCCTTGGATTTGAACCTTAATCTCATTTTTGTGTGATGGGAATCCAAAATGTTTAGAAACTGTATTCTTTGGGGCGCTTGATATCCTTGTTTCTTAACTTTTACCAAGTTCTGCCTTCAGTTAAGATTTTAATGATAAAGGGAAGCAGAAAAAACAAATGTATATAACATATTCTTGGCCGAAACATAACTCATAAATACTGCTGCTTGGTTACTGAATCCTTTATCCCTAATTCATCCTTCTGAATTACTTGATCTATGTGCTTTGGAAATCTCGGCAACAGCAATATGATTTGGAATAATTTACAATCATAAAGCACATTTTATAGTGTGACAGTTTTTGTGTGGGAAATGATGCGATGACTTTAATCTTAGTCTTTGCTTGAGACGAGAGTTTTACAGCAGAAAGTTAAAGAGAACTTGACTTTAACAGGAAAACTGGTTACTTTTGTTCTTTAGTTCACGGCGTACAACGTGGGCTGAAGAACGGAAGCTGAACACAGAAACCTTTGGTGTTTCTGGGCGATTTCTCCGTGGCCGCAGTTTTCGTGGGGGATTTCGTGGTGGAAGGGGGTCTGGAGCCGTGCGGCGAAGTCAGGCTACTCCCAGAGTTGGCACTGGAAGAGTTTGAATTCTGCAGGCAAGTTACAAAATTAAAGTATTTTAGTTTCATCTTTCTCAGAGCAGCTGGGATAAATAAAGAAAATTAAATGGTTTGCTCATGAGGAGTCTGTTCCTCAAAACTAACTGATTAGACTCTTTGGAGGAGGTATTTAAAGTAGTGAAATAATTGCTTTTATGGTGGTGCAAGCTTTTCTTGCAGGCAGAATTTTTCAAAGGTTTTGTAATCCTCAATTTATGACCGTAATACAACCTGCCCATTATGGTTAAAAGTTTTTGATGGTCATAAAGTGGATCGCCTGATTTTATGACCTTTTTTTGTGGTGATCATTAAATGAATACATGGCTGTTAAGCAAATTTCAGCGTCATTAAGCAAACCACTGCTTACTACGGGACATTTTATGCCAAAAGAAAATGCCAGGTGGAAATGTCATAAATCATGGTTGCATGACTGTGGGATGCTGCAAATGGTCAGAAATGTGGGCCAATTGCCAGGCACCCAAAATGCAATCACATCATCGGGAGTGAGGGTGGCCATCGGATCTTACTTGCAACTTTTGGGACGTCTGCTGTAGCTTCAGTCAGTCACTTAAGTGACCAGTCATAAGTGGAGGACTACCTGTACCTAGTTAACCTTTAGAACTTAAAATACTTCAAGTGTACTTTTAAAGTGATTTCAAGCAATCAAAACAGAGTTGGAAGGGACTTTGGAGGTCTTCATCCCCCTTCTCAAGCAGGAGACCAGGCCTATACCATTTCAGACATGCCTGGGAATCGTAAACAACTGATGCCCTCACATTCTCCTGTTTTTACTGGTGAAAAGGTTTACCATATGCCTCCACCCCTTTAGTATTCATTTGAAGTAAGCAAGCATCCAGCAGAGCAAGGTAAATAGTCAACGTGCAACGAGATGGAGAGCAAACAAATTTAATAACAAATTTATTGTATATTTGAAAAAAAAAACATGTCTCTGTTTTATTTTAGAGCTTTCAGCCACATCGCTATGAAGTCATGTACATAAGAAGGAGGGAACAATACAAACTTGCTGCACTTATAAAAGGATGGGTGAATGAAACTTTTACCTTCACAAGCCTGAATTCCGATGGGATTATTGCTAGTCTGTCACAGCAGATGGGAGCACTAGGATTACTTCAATAGGAGCACACTCGGGAACCACTCGGGTTCAAGTTTTGGTTTTTTTTCTCCCAATTTTTCTTTTTGCGGGCGAGGGTCTTCTGCAAGTAGTGCAAGCAACCTGTGCTGCTGCTTAAGTTCTAGCCACTGTTGTAGTTGAGCACGGGGAGGAGTACTTGTTTTATTCCTAAAGAAAGCGATGCAATTTTGAACTCTTCCAAAAAAAACAAAAACACCCCGAAACCAGCAATTTAAATTTGGAGAACGGACAAGTCTACTGCTCTCCTTTTTCTTTTGACTTCTATGCTTTTCTCTTCACCTTCCTTCCCCCTTTGGAGCAATTGTTTTGATGTCTAGAAACCAATTCTAGTGCAAACATGTTGTGCGTGTGATGTAGTGATGGGATTTGTCGCTGACCATGTTATCTGTAATTCTGACTTGCCGCTTGAGAAATCTTTTCTCTGGAGTTTTACACACTGCAGAGTTGCTTGGAGTGCTGGTCACCCCTCAGAAGAATTAGTATCTCAAAATTGATCCGGGATGAATGCTGTTGTCGATTTTCTAATGATGAGCCATTCTACGCCACTGCGGATTTTCTGTAGGTGGTGAAGGCTTAAAACGTACACATCATGCCCTTTCAGCAAATCTTGAGGGATCTTTTTTTATCTCTCTGATTTAAAGGGGGAAAAAGTTCCAAGCTTCACGTTCTCTCAAAATGCGAGATGCAACTTCTAAATGAAGCTTGGGTGGATTCAGTAAACTCAGTTGCTCTTCTTAATGTCCCCCAACTTTATAAATAGTTTTTTCTTTCTTTTTTTGGTGTGTTTTTAAAATAGTTGTGGAGGATATGAGCGCACAGGGATTATACACTTGCATGGAAATGGGTAAAAGCCTTTAGTAATAGGTTTGTGCCACTTTTGTTACCTTGTAGAAATATTCTGTTGAAAGGCTTCCATAGTGGAGGCTGCGTCTCCTCCCCGCCACCCCCATTTCCATGGCTCCCCCTAGGTCTTGCATTAAGTTGGTGTAAAGCTTTTTTTTTTTGGTAGACCTTCATCACAAAGAGTGACACGTTGTGGTGAGGTCGCATTATGGAGTCATGTAAATTGTAATTATAAATAAACATGTAAATGTTTAACTGTTCTCTGCTTTTTGGTTTTTTAAAAAAGTTTTCAATCAAAAGGTTAGACAATTTGCAAACCAGGATGATGCTGTATTTAGGAGGATGCCCAGAATTAGATACAAGGTTTCTCGAGTTAAGAAAAAACACACGTGCACAGACATTGTCTGCTTACTTCAAAAGCACTTTCATACAAGTAATATGTTAACCACATGTCATTTAGCTTGTTCTTTATTGCTTAAGTTTCAACATTTTCTTCTGGGAGCCTAGCCACTTGTTTCTTAATCTCCATTTTGAAATGTAACTACTTCTGCCTGGATAAGAGATGCTGAAAGGCTTGGAAAATAAAATTTTAGCAACCATGAAAAATGGATTGGGTGTCCTTTTAGGGAAATCAATCTGAAGCTGCCGTTTGGCATTTTTAAATACTTAATGTTTGTGTCTTGCAAAACATAACCTCTGCTATACATTGTGGTTTGTAGGGACTATCTGAAAGAAGAGCAAAATGGTTGCTTAAGAGAGGGGGGGAAAATCCTTGCAAAGCAGACCCCCTGCATGTAATTGAACAAAATAGACAAGATCCACCGAGTGTCTTTGAAGAGTTTTGAAATTTTGATGGATTTCTGCCATACGCTTCCTGAATATTGAAAACGGCTAAATCTGATTATGCAACTCAGATTTTTTGACCCAATTCAAATTAGAGGTTGGATGATTTAGACATCCCTAGATGTTCTGTGAAGATAGTAATTCATCTTACAAAGAAGTCATCATTTGCCCCATGTAAACTATTCTTATTGACACTGGTTCTGCAGCATATCAACTTTCCAGTCCTGGCTATTCGTGTGATACTTCCAGGGGGGATCTGTGTCTTTTCTAACAGAGCAATAGCCTCTTGCTTGCACAATATTGCTAAAACATGCCATTTGAGCTTTAGAGGTTAGTAGGCTGCCCAGATAAAGCAACACTGAGGTGTTCATAATGTTAGGGCACATTTCCTTGAATTTGGTAATTGGCAGTTAAGTATGAATATTGATAAATGAAAATCCATTAGAAACACACCCCTTAAAACTACGTACTTGCTCTGAAAGTATCACTGATAACAGAAGCATCCTGCCATCCCTTCAGAAGCCAAGTATCTTCAGTTTTTAAATAATGTGGAACACCTATACTGAACTTGAAAATTACTTTTCCATTTATTACAATTACTATATCCGAGTCTCTGAATCTTAGTGAATTTTGCACTAGTGCACTACCTGTCAACTTCGAATCGAACCTAGCATAAGCCATTTTGCTATTCCTCAGTTCCACACACAGGAGGGGGAAGAATGAAATACATTAGACAAAACACAACTTTCTCATGGGAACCAAGATCATCTTTACAGGTGACGGACAGAGACGGGAAGGAGTGCTTGGAGAGCCCGCCAATTAACCTAATTGGCCAACGTGACCTGAGACATTTGGGGAGGGAGTTATTTCCTATTTTAATTATAAAGAAACCGTAGGAATCACTTAAGAGTTGGTTTTCCATTTGATCGTGCCAATATGACGTATCCAATAAAGCAGTTCTTTGAGGAAGACCTCAGCCTCCAAGTTCTGATCTGCTTGGGTTCGTTAGTCGGGATCTTGACACCACCTTTCAAAGGCTCACAAGTATTCTCCAACACATGTACACAGCCACAGGGAGTGGTTCAGATCTGTGAATCTTGGCTTAGCCCTAGTCTTCTACCTTACTTTATTCTATCTGGGCTGCAAAATCACAAAGGACCATAATTCAAGGAACAGATTAAAAAAAATCTTTGCTGAAATGCTTATTTGCTCTAAATGACAGAAAACCCCCCTTTTCCAATAATTCAACTTAATAGTCCCTATGTTCTATATGCAAATACTTTTCACCATACTGCATCCTCCCACAAAATATACCACTTGATACGTATGTTTGCCAACACTTTGAAGTTTCGGATTGTAACTCCCGTGACTTTGATGATTGCCTGGAACTGACAAAGGAACAAAACCAGATTAGCTTGTAAGAAAAGGGCTCAACACCAATGTATTTTTTGAAGAAGCAAGACTACGGTAACATTTTCATAATTTCAGGGTGACATTACAACCCTGGTCCCATCCTGAATCTATGAGAATTTCTACGACTACCTGCCAAAATGATTTTATTGAAATTTACTGCCATGCAGTTAGAAATCAATTCACACACAGATCTACTGTCAAATGTTCAACAGAGATCAGAAGTTTACATTTTATCTTTTGTATAATTTTTAAGTGCAAAATTTAAGTACGAACCATTTCCACATTATGCTGGAGTGAGGTTTCAGCAATTTTAGGCTTTGTCAATCATTACCCTGATGAATTTTAACAAACTGGAACATAAACATTAGCAATGCAGCAGTGGTGATAAACAGTAATAGAACAATTCGTAATAAAAGGTATCTTCTATGTCAAATTGTGGACTCCTGAACAAGTTATGAAAACATTTTCTATTTCTGTTTAGAAAAATTCTGGTATTATTGCAGTCTGGCATATATATATATATGTAATATATATATACACATACATACATACATATATATATATACATACATACACATAAAAGAATGGAGCCTCTTCTAGTAACAAGCTTAAAAAAACAGGTGGTTTATTGTAGACCTCTTAAAAGGGGCAGAGAACAAGGAAATAGAATGCTTACATATCTATACAGACTCATGATTGATTTAAAAACCAAAACTAAATAAATTCATTCATCATGTTGTAGTTTTCTTCTGTTTCTTCTTCTCATTCTCTTCTTTCTCTTTTTCAATTTCAGCAACATATTTTTCAATTTCATCAGGGCTCAGTATCTAAAGGGAAGTGATGAAAATACCATCAATTGGTCAGTTTCAAATATTACGTAAGCAGATGTTTCAGTGTGGCCTGTTCCCTAACAAATTCTCTCATCCTCTGAAGGATTCTCATTGATCCAATGGTAATAAGCAGAGAGTAATGGTGCAGTTAAGCAAGCCAGGTTAAGGGAAAGACAGATAAACCCATTACCTATTTTATTCACCCCCATCTTTTCTAGTCCTGTTAGGGCAAGGATGCTGCTGTTAACTAAAGGTAAAATTGGTGTGCGATAATTTTTTTCAATTGAGGCAAAATTTCACATTGCATTTATAATGTTCTATAGCAGAGGTCCCCAACCCCTGGGCTGCAGACTGTCACCAGTCCAGGCCTGCCAGGAACTGGGTCACGCAAGCGAGCAAAGCCCCATTTGCGCATGTGCAGGATCCAGATAGCACATGTAACCACACCCTCTACAGGCTGCAGAAAACATGTCAATGGAACCAATCCCTGGCGCCCAAAAGGTTGGGGACCACTATTCTATAGCACAGTATTTTTTTTTAACTGCGAGATTTTAAGCAGTGTGGACCTGAGTTTCTAGAATTCTGGGGATTTGGCTGAGGAATTCTGGGAGTTGAAATCCACGCATCTTTAAGTTATTCAGTTTGAAAAACCTCTGCTTTCGTGTATATATGAATTTAAGAATAAAATGGAATGAGTGAAACAGAATGGATTGTAATGAAATATTCCTTTAATTAGGCTTCAGAAGTACGGTATCATGTATAGATACCAATTATCTATATTATTTATTAGGAAGCCATTACATTTCAAGCACAGTGCTCTTTCCAAGCAATTAAAAACCATGATATAGCAACCCAATAATAAAATAATATTACTTAAGTCAGCTTACCTTGAGAGGTTGGTTTCTTCTCATAACAGCCAGCTCAATATTTTTTCCACCAGACTGTACAACCTTAAATTGCGGAAATGCAGAAAAACAATTTCCTTACAAATGTGTAACGGGTTTTGAGGTTTGGTTTTGTTTTGTTTTTTTGCAATGAAAGAAGATGACATCCCATTTGAACTGCATGACAAATCTAAGAGTGCTTCAATCTAATAAATTTAGAACACCCAGAAAAAAATGTGTTTCTTCCAAATCAGTCTTTTTATTTTATTTTATTTATTTTATTTTTATTTTTTTATTTTTATTTGATTTATATGCCGCCCTTCTCCGGAGACTCAGGGCGGCTTACAGTGCGTTAAGCAATAGCCTTCATACTTTTGTATATTTATACAAAGTCAGCTTATTGCCCCCACAATCTGGGTCCTCATTTTACCCACCTTAGAAAGGATGGAAGGCTGAGTCAACCTTGAGCCTGGTGGGATTCGAACTTGCAGTAATTGCAAGCAGCAGATGTTAATAGATGTTAATAACAGGGTGCTTTAAACCACTGTACTACAGGCTCTTCTTAGAACCAGGCAAAGAACTCTGGCTCTTAATTTTATTGAATGAAATTAAAGTATATTAAATTATTAGGGCACTATTTAGCTTGTTAATTATCAAAATAATCAAGTTAGGAACAATTCAAATGTTGACACTTACTTCAAGAAGGGCTTTGATAACAAGTTTAATTGTCAGATCATCAGTTTCAATGGCTTCGTCAGTATAGTTTTTCTCCAGAAATTCCCGCACGGATTTTGCTCCTCTGCCAATTGCATTAGCCTAGGATAAGAAATATACTTGGCAAAGATTGGCAAAATGATGAAAAATGTCAATGAAATATTTACATATTTAAACCTTTCATCTGAGCCTAAAATGCCTCCAGCTAATAACGATTATCAGACACTATGACCCCAATTAACATAAACAGTCCCCCGATATGCAATATTCTTAGTGAAAGATAGAAGTTATTTTTTCCACAAAACGACAAAGCCTATTGATGGCTATATTTCAGGTCCAATTACTGCATACCTCACCCTGAAATTAATCTACTCCTCCATACTTTTAGGGTCTAGGGCAGTGATGGCTAACCTTTTTGCCATCGCGTGCCAGGAGAGGGGGGGTGGGGGCGGGTCATGCGCGCACGTGCCCACACACATGCACTCGCAACCCCCTCCCCCCCACTCCTGGCACATGAGGGCCTGGTAGGCCCGTTTTTCTTTCTTACCTGGCTCCAGATCCTGCCTATTTATCTGGGAAGAGCGAAAAAAGCCTTTCCCACTCCCTTGGAGGCCCTACGGAGGCTGAAAGGGCCCATTTCCTGACTCCCGGTAGGACAGGAAGTGACGTTTTTTGCTGTCCCCAGCCTCCAGAACCTCTCTAGGAGTCTCTAGGAGCCCCTCTAGGAATCTCTAGGAGCCTCTCTAGGAGTCTTTGGAGGCCAGGGACAGCAAAAAACGTCACTTCCTGTCCCACCGGGAGTCAGGAAATGGGTCCTTTCAGCCTCCGTAGGGCCTCCAAGGGAGTG
Source organism: Ptyas mucosa (assembly GCA_012654045.1). Classification (NCBI taxonomy): domain Eukaryota; kingdom Metazoa; phylum Chordata; class Lepidosauria; order Squamata; family Colubridae; genus Ptyas; species Ptyas mucosa. The sequence continues at coordinate 7,517,731 of WNWU01000033.1, read as the reverse complement.
GGAAAGGCTGTTTTCGCCCTTCCCAGATAAATAGGCAGGATCTGGAGCCAGGTAAGAAAGAAAAACGGGCCTTCCCCACCCACCCCGTCCCTCCAGAGGCAGGAAACAGCCTGTTTCCCTACTTCTGGTGGGCCCAGAAGGCCCGAAAATCAGCTGAGCTGGCGTGCCCACTAATATGGCTCCGCGTGCCACCTGTGGCACGCGTGCCATAGGTTCGCCATCACGGGTCTAGGGAGATCAGACAAAAATATTTTGCAGCAAGACAGGGCCACAATATTATGATGCCTGTCCTATGTAACAGGCTCCCTTAAGACCCCATCACCTCTGTCCTTCTCAAACAGCTAGCTTTTAGGGAAACGCACTGCAAGTGTGGTTTGGGTGATTCAGTTTGTTATATTGTGCCTTTGCTATTGTACTACGATTCTTTTAATTATTTGGTCAGGGGTTGAGTTTTAAAAGTTACTGTATTTCTCTTCTTCATTATTGTTGGCTACCCGGAGTTTCTATGTAAGATGGGCAACCATGTAAATTTTCTACATCTAAACAAATATTTTTAACAAGAATGAGGTAATTCCAATTGTTGACTGGGAAGTTCTACAGTGCTATCAATATCAAAAAGAAGACACCCCTACAAATAAGAGAATGCAAATGACAATAGAATTTTAACCATAGTTGCTATAAATTATTTTGCGACATTTGGGCTTTGTTTCCACATTGATTAGCTTTCATTTTAAAATGTATTCATTTATTAATTAAATTTGCCATCTATCTTGCCTTGGGGTTACTTTTCTAGTAGCCCATTAAATCCTAAACAAAGCACTAATTTGCTTAACCATGTTTCACTTTGCAGGGTTCACATATCTTGTTAAACCAAACCAGTAACATTGTGGTTAGTATGATGCACGAACCTAGTCTAACACTGGTTTCTCCATATAAATAAATGCAGGAAAATACGTGGTTTGTGAATAATAGGGAATGCACGATTTTGAATTATAGTACGGCTAAGTAGTTTTTAAAAGGGAATGATATCTAATCCAGAATTGGAGACAAAGGAATACAAAATATAAAGTTAGGTTAAGCTATTTAATACTTTCTAATCTTCCATAGATTATGAGAGAGTGAATTAATCTGATGGAAGGGTTTACTTATAGGATTTAAGTGCTCCTTCATTTTCATCTTCACAAAATCTAATGGGTCAACTCACCTTCCAAGCATGGTAAGTACCAGAAGGGTCAGTCTGATATAGCCTCGGAGTTCCATCAAAATCAAACCCTACAATAAGGGCAGAAATACCAAAAGGTCTGCGGCCATTACTCTGGGTATATCGCTGAGGGGGGAAAAAAAGGTGTTATGAAAATAGAACTACGATAACTGTTGCTAAGTGAGTGTTCCCCATTTTACAATCTTTCTTGGCACAGTTGTTAAGTGAATCACTGCAGATATGTTAGTAGCACGGTTGTTAAATGAACTACTTCCCCACTGACTTTGCTTGTCAGAAGATTGTAAAAGGGGATCACACGATCCCAGCACATTGCAAAGGTCATAAATATGAGTCAGTTGCCAAGTGTCTGAATTTTGATCACATGACCATGAGTACACTACAATAGTTATAAGTGTGAAAAATGATCACGTCACTTTTTTCAGTGATGTTGTAATTTTGAACAGTCACTAATTGAACTATTACAAGTAGAGGACTACCTGTATGTAAAGCTCTAAAAAAAATCAAACACAGTATCTAATAACTGTAATAGGAAACATTATTTCCTACTATCTTTCATTACCTTTGGGGGAAAAAACCTAGACTTTATTTTTGGCCAATAAAAGCAGCTATATTATATTCCATTTTTGCCCAAAATTTGCAACAAAACCAAGCAATGAATATGGCCTTTTAAAAATATATACATACTTGCTTCAGGCTAGCGATATAACGTGTAATATATTCCACAGTGACTGGATCTTCCACTGTGAGTCTATGGCTTTGACATTCCACTCGGGCTCTATTTATAACTATCCGGGCATCTGCGGTAAGACCTGGAAACAATAGTTCAAAATATTAAAATTTGCCTTTAGCAAAATAGGCAGATAAAAATATTTCTACTTTAGTAAGCTGGTTAAATGAATATTTTATGCCCATGTTCATCCTATGTTCCAGGGGAAAAAATTGTTTTGATGTGGATATATGTTATGTGTATTCCCAGTACACTTTCATTATGGTATCTTATGAGCTTCCCTGTGATGATTTTGAATGAAAAAGGACAGAAGAAAGATTAACCTGACATTTTGTGACTGCCATTCCTCAGGTCAGATTGTTAAGAAGAAGATTGTTTATTTTTAAAAAAGAAATAAAACAAGGAGTGTTGTACCCCTAAATCTGATTGTTAAGTAAAAAGATGAATCAGAGCTATTGAATTCTGCCTTTCAGGGCTGGCTAACCTGATTGATAAAATCAGGAAAACTTAATTTCAATAATATCTAGAGCACATAGTGTTCTAACAGCAGTTTTAATCCTATTATATCCACCACCACCAGGTGGGAGGAGTGGTGGGCAGAGTAAAATAGGGAATTAAACACTGCCACTGAAATATCTGTCAGAAGAATGACAGTCATATTCACGTCAAAATAATTACATTTCCATTAATAGAAAAATGACATTTCTGAACCATATATATATATACATATATTCAACATTCAAAGTAGAATACCATTTGCTTATAAAGATTTGAATTTCAAAAACTAATTATAACAATTAATTTTAAAGTACTTTTTTTTAAAAAAATAAGAGATTTAAAATTGACCTGAAGGATAAAGAAAACAGTTCTTCATTAGGATGTTTTCAGAACACTTAGAGAGAAGAGAAGGAATCCCCAGATTTTTTCCCCTAGCCCCAATATTTTTAATTTGCTGAGATTCTTTGTAAATAATGTTAAAAAGTTCCACCGGAAGAGTAATTTCTAGCCTTTATAGCAAGGAATGCACTGGCTAAGAATTCTTAGATTTATAGTCTCACACATATCTAAAAAAAGTGAAATTGGGAAAAGGCTGTACAGTATTTTAAAAAATCCATCCTCAGAGTACCTGCAAAAGCCATGCAGACATTGTCATCAAGGGCACAGATCTTTCGGACAGTTCTCTCATCTTGCAGTTTCGCCACAGATTTTTTCTCCACACCAAGAACTACAATATTTTTTCCTCGCACTCCAACCTGTAATATGAAATGAAGGAGTAAGCACCATATCAAGCATCTTCCCCATATATTAGGGATTTTTTTAAAAAAAGTCAATAGCAAAACAAATGCCTTTTTATAATTTCAGACTAGAATCATTCCCTATTCTACCAGAGGAGGTGCCTACTTAGATTGAACCTGGAACTTTAATTATCCTAAACAAAATTTGAATCGAAATAACTTTGTTGCTAAATATTATTTGATATGAAAATTTTCATTTTAACATGTATAACAATGTTTCTCATTAGTTTTAACTGGTAACACAAATGTATTCAAAGAAAACCATTCCTACAACCATTGCACTATCTCCAATAAGCAACCTTATGTGTGCCCACCCTGTTATGGAATTCAATTCTGATCAACCCCAGCCAGCACAACCAATCAAAAAGAATTTTAGCAGCCACATATACCAACTTTATTTACTTGTTGTATATCATACTTTTCTACTCTAGTGAATATTCAAGACAATTTTTAAAAAAATACGAGAACAGGGGAAAAAATAAGATGAAGGTGCCTCTCTTCAAAAGACAGATGCCTTTACAGGTTTTTTCAGATGATGAAAAAATAGGGTCCCAAGGCATCTCTCACATTCTAACGTCTGGAAACAATGTCAAAAATGCCACCTACTACAGACAAGAAATCTCTCACTGATAATGGGAATATTTTCAGAGGCCTCACCTTTCATTCTAACCTCACAGGAGAGGTTACCGGTACACCAAATCTTTAAATTTTGCCTGGTAAGCAACAAGCATCTGGTACAAAACTTTCTGTATGATCATTCTATGACTCCCATATTGCCCATTGGTTAGCAGCTTAGTTGCCCCATTTTTCACCAATTGCAACTTTTAGACACCTTTCAAGGACAATCGCTTATCAAACCTGTTGCAGCAGTCAGGAGAATAACCTAACTAAGCAGGATTTGCCAAATCTGATTGATTCACGAAGGGTTACAGCTAGTATACTACCTTTAATGGCGGACATATTCCATATTCAGATCTCTCCAGCAAATACATTGAGATCTGAGGACTGGGCTTGTCCTACCCAGATGCTGAATGTCAATCCTAGTTTATTTTCTTACTAATGAGCAACATCTCCTTTTTCCTGAATTTCAATTTAACCTTGTATCAGGGGTGAAATCTAAAATTTGTTACTACCGGTTCTGTGGGCGTGGCTTGGTGGGGTGGGGGGTAATGTGACTGGGTGGACGTGGCCAACTTTTTTTTTTTACTTTTAAAAGCATTTTTTCTACAATCTTAAGAGGTTGCAGAAAAAAATGCTTTTAGAAGCCTCTGACGATCCCAGCCAAAGAGGTTGTAGAAAAAATACTTTTAAAAGTAAAAAACCAGCCTCTGATGATCACACGGCTCAGCTGGGCATGGGGGGTGGGGGGCAAGGATTTTTGCTACAGGTTCTCTGAACCACCCACCGCCATCGCTACCGGATTGGACAATCCGGTCCGAACCGAGCGCATTTCACCCCTGCCTTGTATCCCATTCCAAAACTTTGGTGATTTTTCCCTAGCAGTTTTATTACTTAATTTGCTATATATCTCCCAGCATTTTCCCCAAGAGAGACTGAGAAAAGCAATGAACATTCTGAAGTTCTCTTCAATTTTAAAACTGAGTCCAACACAATTTCTCAAGTAAAGAAAGCAACTATACAAGGAAAAATATACTGGTTTAATCTAAAACGTCTTTCATTTAAAATTCCATCTTCCTATAAGTACATCCAGACCCATATTACTTTGAGGCAACTTGCTTCAATTATTTTTTTTTAATCTTAAAAAACACAGGCTACAATAAGGCAACGTAGGATTGCATATGCACACTTGCTATACCTGTTTGCTCACATCCAGCAATTCAACTGCTTATTCGAGACACAAATATTTTATTTCATTCGGCCACATTTACCTTTTTATATCGCTTTACTTATTAAACAAGGTTAACACTCTTTAAAGCCCCTCTTTCTATAGAGGTTTTAATTCTTCCAACTTTTAACCAGAACTGTTGTACGTTATTCACATTCAATTCAGTGACTGACAGGATCTTTAATATCTTTAAACTCCTTGAAAAAACCTGCCTCCTCAATCTGAAATTCCTGTGCCTTAATTTTGTAACTATAGCCTCTTTTCTGATCTCCTTCAGTCAATATTTTCTTTTCTATCAATCCTTTCTATGGATTGTGTAGGCCAGGGGTTCCCAAATTTGGCAGCTTTAAGACTTGTGGACTTCGACTCCCAGAATTCTCCAGCCAGCTATGCTGGCTGGAGAATTCTGGGAGTCAAAGTCCACAAGTCTTAAAGCTGCCAAGTTTGGGAACCCCTGGTGTAGGCCTTTCTCACCACAAATGAAGTATGTTGTGCTCATTTCTGGACCTCACATTACTTTCATTATTTCATTAAGAACCTACCCCCTTCCATTTCAGGAATGTTTATAACTAAATAAAAGTAAAATGTTATACATTAAAGCTTAAAACCAGGGTAGTTAAAAATAGATGATTTTTTTAAAAAATAAAAAAAGGATTTTTAAAAATATAAATCGGATCTTTTTTATTTTTATCAAATTTATTTTAATAAAATGCTGTTGGAGTAAAAATCCATCTAAAGGTAGTTTTCTATTTAAGATACATTAATAATTTAGTTTATTCAGCATGAAATGGAGCTTAGTTAGGTAGCATGAGGCTGTATATTCTGCAATATTGGGACTGTTGGTGAGTCAACAGTGGGTTAGAGGAGGAACCATTGTGGGACAGAAATGACAGTTGCTCCTTAAAAATTATGATTTAAATCGATTAATTTTAAATCAAGCTTTTTTACTAGTGATTTAAATCATGATTTAAATCGTGATCTAAATTGACTTGATTTAAATCAAATCCACCCTGCTTAAAATATGAGCAAACAGCTTTTTTTAAAAAAAGTACAGTACTGTAATGAAAAAGTTCTTGCCAGACAGATAAGCTTCACCAAGCGTCTTTGTTTCACTTTCTGTATCCCTTTAAATTATTTAGCTTTTGGAGAACAATCCTAAATTCTCTGCAGGATAGAAAATATGACAACAACAAGCCTAACTTTATCTAACCCCTTCAATATAAAACAATATCCTCAGAGGATGAGCCCGAAGAAGCAAAAGAGCTTCTCATATAGCCTCCCCCACTCCTTTTCTCTGACCCCTGCTAACATCACACCAACCCACAATTGTCTGTATCACAGTTGGTGAAGTCACCCCAAGCTTCCTACAACATTAAAGCAAAATCCAGACAATTCATTAGATGCGCACAACAAAGCTTACAAAGCAAAACTCATGGCATTGTATACTGTGGGAACACATGTATATAATACCTGTGCTATACATGTACACCTGTACCCACATCTTATGGGTTTAACACTATCAAAATCACCTCGCCCCCGACCTGCCCGCAACCCCCCCCCCCAGATGTATACAGCCAAAAGTCGAGGCCCTCCTTGCTGAGAATTCTGGGAAATCCAATCCCAAAGTGCCTGAAAAGGAGGCCCATCTTGCCCAGCTCCAAAAGGGGCCTTTATTGGAAAAAGACCTCTCTAGTTGTTACAGTTCAAGAATGGCCTTGAGGAGCGTCTTTTCACCAAAAGCTTTTGGCATTTTATTTACAAATCTTCTATTATTATTATTATTATTATTATTATTATTATTATTATTATTATTCTCTGCCCATTCCAAGGAGCCTCCAGAATTGGGCTTAAGAAGCAATCGGAAAAATTGGAAAAATGACAGTATACCATCTGAAGAAAATCTGATTAGAAAAAGTTTTGGAGATGGATAAATTAACAAAGGAGATACAAGAAAAAGAGGAAACAGAATATTACTTAGTGTGGGAGAAATGGTATGAATGGTTGAAGGAGAGAGATAAAAGGAAGGGAAAAATTAAATAACGGTAGAAATAGGAGTTGAAATATAATTGTTAACATGAGGAAATAAAAATTGTAGAAATGAAAGTGGGTACATGGGTATTATGTATATATGTAAATAAACAAATTTTAGAAGTATATGTATAAATGATATAGTAGAAATAAGAGGGAAAAAATGTATAATTTTTGTTGGATGCGAAACTGTTGAAACAGAAAAAGAAAAGTTAAAGCTTTCCTTTTGTCTGTTTTTAAAAAATGTTTAATAATTTTTTTTAAAAAAAAAAAAGCAGCAATCGAACTGCCATTTTTCCGGAATGGTATATAGGCCGAGTCTGTCTCCAGTTTAGAGCAGGGGGTTGGACTAGAAGACCTCCAAGGTCTCTTCCAACTCGCTAGTTTTTTTGTATCTTGTCAGAATCGGGCCTTCTAAAGTAGCGCCTTTCCTCAGCAAATCGATGGGAAAGTTCAGGCCAGCGCTCGGATGGGACGGGACGGGCCTGGTCCACGAGGGACGAGACCGAGGGACGGGACTGGAGCCGGTTCTGCCACTGGGGGGGAGCTTTGCCGGCAGGGAGTGATGGGAGTTGGAGTTCAACGCGTCTCTGCTCCGCGCGACCGAGGCCCTTTCCAGCCCCCCCCCCCCCCCAATCCCTCACAATTCCCTCAGGCGCGCCTTTTCTTTACCGCGGTGGAGCCTTTCTTCACGGCCTCCTGGGCATATTCAACCTGAAACAGGTGCCCGTCCGGGGAGAAAACGGTGATAGCCCGGTCGTAACTCATGACAGCGGCGAGACGACAAAAAAAGCGCCGACCTGAGCCGAGAATGAAAGGAAGCAGCAGCCGCGCGAGATCTCCCCCTCAAAACAGCACCGTCACCTTCCCTCAGCGCGCATGCGCCAGAGCTTCCCGATGCCGCGCGCAGCACGCTATTCACGCAGCACTCCTACGCCGGCTCCTCCGCTTTTATCCCAAGCACTTACCCGCATTCATGAGGTGGGAGGGGAAGGAGAAGGAGGAAAGAAGAGGGGCCTTACGTCAAGCACGTCCTGGCAGCCGTAAGCGGTTCCACCTATCCCCGTCGCCGACGCTCTTGGCCGGTTGAACGGGATTGGCTAGCTGGATGAGGCGTAAACCAGCCTGTCAGCCCAATACATAAAACAAGCGTCTCGGGCTTCCTGGTACTCTAATAGCTTAGGCGAGGTAACGGGGCAAGTCAGCAGCCGGGGAAGCTGGCTGACGCTACGCAGATGACGTACGCGCGCGTCTTCTCCTCTCCTGTCTTTCCACCTGCCGCTCCCACGCACTTGGCGTAGAGCTGCCCTTCTTTTCTCTCCCACCCCGCCTCCCCTACTACGCACTTGGCGCAGCGAGATGCTCTTATTGGCAAAATCAGGGGAAGAGATGCGATTCGCTCGCGACAGGAAAGCCGACAACAGGGATGCACCATGTGCAAGGGCGAAGGGGAGGAGGGGAAGGTGGATTTGGAGAAAGGAGGAGGGGGGAGAGGAGGAGGAGGAGGAGGCAAAGCCGCTCAGGTGGCTCGGCCGCCGCTCTCTCTCTCTCTCTCTCCCTCTCTCTCCCTTCGCCTCAGCTCAGTCGGCTGCCTCTCCGCCTTTGCCTTGGCGTTGCAGAAGCGTCCAGGTAAAAAAAAAAGGGGGGGGGGGCGGCAGCATTGGTGCAATGCCGCAGGCTGGTGGCGAGGCGCAGATTGTACCATTTCCTCGGGCTCCCCTCCTCCTCGTGCACTGCGGCGGAGGCTGCCCCCCCCTCTCTTCTTTTTTCCTTTTTTTTTTTTTTTGCACGACAAATAGCGGCCAGATCATAACAAGATTAGGACAACCCGGCAAAGCCCTGCATGCCTGACCCGTCTGGTCGGAAAAGGCAAGCGGACGCCGCCACCACCACCCCTACCGCCACCGCCGCCGCCGCCACCAGCCCGACCCCAACCATGTCGGTTGCCTTTGCTTCTGCACGCCCGAGAGGCAAAGGAGAGGTCACCCAGCAAACTATCCAGAAGGTAACGAGAAATAAAGCCATATCTATATCTATTAAAAAAAGAAAACGGGGAGGGGGAGGAGGAAGGGAAAGGAGGGGATGTTTTAATAGGGACCACTAGCCGTGGGTATCCCAGGGAGGAAGAGGGAGGGGGGCGAGGGGCGTGCATCCAGCTTCCCCGATGCAGTTCAACAGCCGGAGATGCATCATCTTCCTCCTCTTCCTCCTCCTCCTCCGAGGCTCTAACGGGCGTTTGCAAAGGAAGCTGCAGCTGCAGCTGCAAGGACGGGGCCAAAGGCAGAGAGAACAAAGCCGAAGGGCTCCCGAGCTCGTGCAAAATCCTCTCGAAACCCACCCTTTTTTGGGGGGGTGCAGCCCGGCTTGATCCCCCCCCCCTTTGCCGGTCTGCGAGGTTTTCCGCTGGCGGGCGCATTTGCAGAGCCGGCGGGGCTCGAGCTTGGGCCGCGGCGTCGGACCTAGGGGCGCGTCGCTTTTTGACAGCCAGGGCTCCAGGCTTGAGGGGCGGGAGACGGAGGGGGAAAAGGGGGGGGGGGGGGGGGGGGGGTGGAACACCGCCCCCTCACTCTCTCTCCCCCCCCCCCCCCCCCCCCCCCCCACGCCTCTTCTTTTTTTGGGGGGGGGGGGGGAAGGCTCGGGGATCAACGGTGTGTGTCTGTGTGTGGATTTCACGCGAAGAGCGGCGGTTGTCGGAATGGGTGATTGGAGGGGAGGGAGGCTTTATTATTGTTGGCGGGTGGAAAACGCGTGCAGCGGTGGCGAGCTCCCCGCCGGGTGAGGGGAAGAGTTGGCGGTAGATTCCCTTTCGGTTGTCTTTTGAGGGGAATCGTCTTGTCTTGTCTTCTCTTCTCTGTAAGGCTGCCCTCTTTCTTTCGTTCTTTTTATTCGTTCATTCATTCATTCATTCATGGCGGGAAATCCCTAAAGGCTGGTCTGGGAGGGAGAATGGATTGGGATAGGGTGGGTGGGTGCCCGCTTCTGGATGGGAATTGAATCCCCTCCTGATTGGAGTAAGGAAAGAACTAGGCACCTATTTTCTATTTTCCAAAGCGCCTGAGGGCCAGACAAGGAATAATAGATGGAAACTGAACAAGGAGAGATTCAACCTAGAAATAAGGAGAAATTTTCTGACGGTGAGAACCGTCAATCAATGGAACAGAAGTTGCCTTCAGAAGTTGTGGCAGCTTCATCACTTGGAAGCTTTCAAGAAAAGACTGGACTGCCATCTGTCAGAAATGGTGTAGTGTCTCCTGTTTGGGTAGTGGGTTGGACTAGATGACCTACAAGGTCCCTTCCAACTCTGTTAATCTGCAAAAAAATTTAAAAGGCAGGTGCTTTTTCCCTGGGCGAGTTTGGGACAGCATAGTGAGGTCCTTCCAGTCCAGATGTTATCCACCTTGTTTCCCAAGGAAGGAGCTAGTCCTTACTCAAAGCTACTGACCAGCCTGGATCTGCTTGAGGCTTAAACAATACCGGGGATTTTCAATGTCTGCCCTCCAGCAAGCCTGCCGCCCACCTCCCCAGAAACAAGGATGGTCCATTGGGCTGTCTTTGGATGTGCCGAGAGACTACATCTCCCAGGATCCTTGGCGACGATGACGACGACCCGAGAAGGTTTTTTCCGAATCTTGCAAGAAAAGACGTTGTTTTTTATCCTGGTGTTTGACCGCAAGGTGGAAGAAGATGAGAAAGAGAATGGAGCATCAGGTGGAGGAACATGAGGAAGAGGATGGAGCAGCAGGTTGGAAGGGACTTTGAAAGTCTTCTGGTCGAAACCCCGTGCTGTTGCGGACAAATGCCTGTCCAATCTTTTCTTGCAAATTTTCACAGATGGAGCACAAATGGAGCACCTAGGAAGTGGGATGTTCACTGCTGAATAGCTGGGACAGTCAGGGACCAATCTGTTTTCCTGTGTTGCAAAATGTTTTAACAGATCAACAGAGTTGGAAGGGACCTTGTAGGTCATCAAGTCCAAACCCCACCCCCACCCAAGCAGGAGACCCTACACCATTTCTGACAGATGGCAGTCCAGTCTCTTCTTGAAAGCTTCCAGGGATGAAGCTCCCACAATTCCTGAAGGCAACTTCTGTTCCATTGGTTGATTGTTTTCATTGTCAGAAAATTTCTCCTTATTTCCGGGTTGAATCTCTCCTTGTACAGTTTCCATCCATTATTCTGGCCTTCGGGTGCCTTGGGAAATAGCTTGATCCCTTCCTTTCTGTGGCAGCCCCTCAAATATTGGAAGACTGCTATCATGTCTCCCCTGGTCCTTCTCTTCGCTAGACTAGCCATGCCCAGTTCCTGCAACCGTTCATCGTTATGTTTTAGCCTCCAGTCCCCTAATCATCTTGGTTGCTCTTCTCTGCACTCTTTCTAGAGTCTCACATACTTGTCAGACTTACTAAAGCTTGTACTCCTAAATAGAAATGATCCTTGGTTCCTTTTGTTGAGAAAGGTACAGTTTTATTTATTAGAAGTCAAGTGTATTGCAGTAATGCATAGCCAGAACTGAGAATCACGTACCTAAGTTCAACTTTTCCCTTCCTTAATTACCTCCCATCGCTGACACCTCCACCTGTCCAATCAGGTTGAAGCAAGATGCTTTCAAAAGGTCATTCCATGTGTATGCAGCTGTTTTTTCTCCCAGTGACCTTGAAGCACTGTCTCAGGAAGATACATCAATTAAAACTTTCGCTTTCCCCCCTAAAGTTTTTCTCCCTCCCCTCCACCCTCCCCCGAGTCCATGAAAGACTGTGAACACATGGTAACGATTAACAAAGCCGTACCAAGCATGAGATGGCAGCTGACAGCATTTAAAAGAAAAATCATCCCAGATCTAATTCTTACTATTATTGGCTGGAATCAGTCTTGTGCAGAATGAAGTCATCTTTATTGAAGACTACTGACTGTAATCTACTATGCTGGTCTAATCTAGTTGGATTATAGATTTTGCCTTTAGTTTCCTAGTTCACAGGAAAAGGATTGACTGGCCAAAGTCATCCATCCAGTCTCTGCGCCTCTGGTTGGATTAGGAGTGTCCTGATTCACCACCTCAAATGTTACACCTCAGTAGCATTCTTGTTTATAGGTAGTCCTTGACTTACGACCGCAAAATTTCTGTTGCTCAGTGAGACAGTTGTCAACTGAGTTTTGACCCATTTTACAACCTTTCTTGCCACTGTCATTAAATGAATCACGGCAGCTGTTAAGTTAGTAACATGATTGTTAAGCGAATCTGACTTGCCCATTGACTCCGCTTGTCAGAAGATCTCAAAAAGTGATCCCATGACCCCAGAACACTGCAACCATCATAAATATGAACCAGTTGCCAAGCCTCCGGATTCTGATTACATAGGGATTGCTGTAATGGTCGTAAGTGTGAGAAATGGCCATAAGTCACTTTTTTCAGTGCCACTTTGAACAGTCACTAAATGAATGCTTGTAAGTGGAAAACTACATGTATATCTTTGTCCTAGTGACCTAGCATCCCTTATTTCTTCTGTATTGATTAAGGCACCAGACTGGAAACTGTTTATTTTATTTTTTATTTATGTATGTTTGTCAAGAACGTATTTGGTAATAAGTATAAGCATGGGTTGGGTACATAAAATAGATACAAATAGAAGAAACATTAGGACAGGGTCGGTAGGCACGCTGGTGCGCTTATGCACGCCCCTTACAGACCTCTTAGGAATGGGGTGAGGTCAACAGTAGACAGTTTAAGGTTAAAGTTTTGGGGGTTTGGGGAAGAAACCACAGAGTCAAGTAGTGCATTCCAGGCATTGACCACTCTGTTGCTGAAGTCATATTTTCTGCAATTTATTTATTTATTTATTTGTTTAAATTTTTATACCGCCCTTCTCCAGCAGGACTCAGGGTGGTGAACAGCCGAGGTAAAACATAACAATATAAAATTTAAAAACAATTTAAAAGACATTAAATAATTTCGGCCCAACAATTTAAAAACAGCCCAATTAAAACCAAATTCAAATTCAATTAAAACCAAGAGGATGGGATCAAGCCAGCCCAGCTAGGTGGAATAAATGCGTTTTCAGGGCCCGACGAAAAGTCCGGAGGTCTGGTATCGTGCGTAACTCTGGGGGTAGGTCGTTCCAGAGGGCAGGTGCTGCCACAGAGAAGGCTCTTCCCCGGGGGTCGCCAGTCGACATTGTCTGGCCGACGGCACCCTAAGGAGGCCCTCTCTGTGCGAGCGAACTGGTCAGTGGGAGGCTATTGGTGGCAGAAGGTAGTCTCGTAGATACCCCGGCCCTAAGCCATGGAGTGCTTTAAAGGTGGTCACCAACACCTTGAAGCGCACCCGGAAGACCACAGGAAGCCAGTGCAGCTCGCGCAGGAGAGGTATCACATAGGAGCGCCCTGTCACTCCCATAATCCCCCATGCGGCTGCATTCTGGACTAACTGGAGCCTCCGGGTGCACCCCAAGGGGAGCCCTATGTAGAGAGTATTGCAGTAGTCCAGGCGGGAAGTGACGAGTGCCTGGGTGACAGTGCGTAGGGAGTCCCGATCCAGAAAGGGATGCAACTGGCGTATCAGGCAGACCTGATAGAAAGCCCCCCTGTCCACGGCCGTCATATGCTCTTCTAAAGACAGACGTGCATCCAGGAGGACGCCCAAGTTGCAAGCCCTCTCCGTGGGGGCCAGTGATTCGCCCCCAATAACCAATTGAGTTTGGAGCAGTTCACTTTAAGTTTGCATAACATCACATCCGTTGTGTGCACGTGTATTGTTGTGGTTGAAGCTGAAGTAGTCATTGACAGGTAGGACATTGTGGCAGATAATTTTATGAGCTACGCATGGCAGTGTAGTTCTAAGTTTTCTAAGCCCAGAATGTCAAGTCTGGTGGCATAAGGTATTTTGTTGCGAGCAGAGGAGTGGAGGACTCTTCTTGTGAAATATTTCTGGACATGTTCAATTATATTAATGTCCGATATTCAGTGCGGGTTCCAGACAGATGAGCTGTATTCGAGAATTGGTCTAGCAAATGTTTTGTATGGTCTGGTTAGTAGTGTGATATTACCGGAAAAGAAGCTACGCAAGATTAGGTTTACAACACTTAATGCTTTTTTGGCGATGTTGTTACAGTGGGCTTTGGAGTTTCAGTTCTATTTTAGGCACAAAGCTAGCTGGGTGATCTTGGGCCAGTCCTTCTCTCTCAGCCCTTGTTGTTGTTAGTTGCAAAGTCATGTCCGACCCATCGCGACCCCATGGACAACGTTCCTCCAGGCCTTCCTGTCCTCTACCATCCTCTGGAGTCCATTTAAACTCACGCCGACTGCTTCAGTGACTCCATCCAGCCACCTCATTCTCTGTCGTCCCCTTCTTCTTTTGTCCTTAATCTTTCCCAGCATTAGGCTCTTCTCCAGGGAATCCTTCCTTCTCATTAGGTGGCCAAAGTATTTGAGTTTCATCTTCAGGATCCGGCCTTCTAAAGAGCAGTCAGGGTTGATCTCCTCTAGGACTGACTGGTTTGATCGCTTTGCAGTCTAAGAGACTCGCAGGAGTCTTCTCCAGCACCATAATCTCAGCCCTAGAGGAAGGAGGTAATTGAAAACCACCTCCAAAATCTTGCCAAAAAGGGTGTAGAAGCTTGTCCAGGCAGTCACCAGGAATCAACCCTGATTTGAAAGCACGCACACGTATCAAAAGATAAGCAATTACTTCTTTGGCATCAAGTCGTTTTGCTCTGCTTCGTTGAAACAATGGTTAAACAATACTCTTCTGTGCATTGGAGAGTTGTGATTCGAGAAAACAGACCTGTCACGAAATCTGCCAGTTGTGTTTAGAATGGCCCACGTTTTAAAGTCAGCTGGTGCCATCGCTGACTTTTGGGGGCGAGTCGTTGACCCCCCCCAGAGAGGGCTTGCAACTTGGGCGTCCTCCTGGATACACGGCTGACTTTGGAAGAGCATGTGACGGCTGTGGGCAGGGGGGCTTTTTATCAGGTTCACCTGATCCACCAGTTGCGTCCCTTTCTGGATCGGGATGCCTTACGCACGGTCACTCATGCCCTCGTCACGTCCCGCTTGGACTATTGTAACGCTCTCTACATGGGGCTCCCCTTGAGGAGCACCCGGAGGCTCCAACTGGTCCAGAATGCGCCCGTGTGGGTGGTGATGGGGGCGACTCGGCGCTCCCATGTAACACCTCTCCTGCGCGAGCTGCACTGGCTCCCAGTGGTCTTCCGGGTGTGTTTCAAGGTATTGGTTACCACCTTTAGAGCGCTCCATGGCTTAGGACCCGGGTACTTACGAGACCGCCTTCTGCCGCCAGTAGCCTCTCACGGACCAGTGCGCTCCCACAGAGAGGGTCTCCTCAGGGTGCTGTCGGCCAAGCAATGCCGGCTGGCGGCCCCCAGGGGGAGAGGCTTCTCTGTGGGGGCACCCACCCTCTGGAACGAGTTGCCCCCGGAGATACGGCGGATCCCGGATCTTCGCACCTTCCGCGGTGCCCTAAAGACATTTCTGTTTCATCAAGCCAGACTGACCTGACCTACTCTTTTAAATTGCTTTAACTTAAATTGTTAAATTATGGGTTTTAATACAGGGGTTTTAATTGTGGGCCAAATTGATTTAAAATGGATTTTAATACTGTTTTAAATTTTGTATTTTTTGTATTTTATTAGTTGGCTGTTCACCGCCCTGAGTCCTTCGGGAGAGGGGCAGTATGCAAATATTAATAATAATAATAATAATAATAATAATAATAATAATAATAATAAAGGAAAACATGCAGGGACCCCAGAGTGATTTAATGAGATGGACAGGACACAATTGGGGTGTGCCATCCTTTGTTCCCCCTCCCTTCCAGAAAAAAATCCCTCCTCCATGCTCTCTGCAGCTCACACCCCGCACCCCCCCCCCAACCAAAAAAAAGAGACATGGCTTAATTTGGGCACGAACTGCTTCAGCCAAAACAGCTAATACAATCCTTGGTTGTATAAACAGAGGCAAAGAATCAAGATCACGTGAAGCATGAATACCGCTTTATAAAACCTTAGTAAGAGCACACTTGGAATGCTGCATCCAGTTTTGGTCATCACATTACAAAAAAGATGCGGAGACTTTGGAAAAAGTGCAAAGAAAAGCAACTAAGAGCATGATTAAAGCCCTGGAGACTAAAACAGATGAAGAACGGTTGTAGTAACTGGGTATGGCTAGTCTAGAGAAAAGAAGGACTAGGGAGAGATATGATAGCAGTTTTCCAGTATTTGAGGGGCAGCCACAAAGGGGGTCAGCCTATTCTCCAAAGCACCAGGAGGCAGGACAAGAAGCAGTGGACGGAAACTAATCAAGAAGAGAAGCAACCTGGAATCAAGGAGAAACTTCCTAACAGTGAGGACGATTAACCAGCGGGACAGCTTGCCTTCAGAAGTTGTGGGTGCTTCATCACTGGAAGTTTTTAAGAAGAGACTGGACAGCCACTTGTTTGAAATGCTATAGGGGTCTCCTGCTTGAGCAGGGGGCTGGACTAGAAGACCTCCATGGTCCCTTCTAGCTCTATTCTGATTGAAAGCCACACTGACATTCATCCCCAGAATTTCCAAAAAAAGGCCCATGCTTCATTTTCTAGGTATCCTTAGCCACATTTTGTTAGCCAAAGTGAGTAGATCCATTGCAATGGATATACTATAGGTCAGTGTTGGCTAACCTTTTTGCCGTCGCGTGCCAAGAGCGGGGGGGTCGCGGGTGCATGTGCCCACATCCATAATTCAATGCGCCCCGCCCTTCCGAGCATGTGCACATGACCTCCCACATTTCCCCCTGCTTTTGGAACGTGATGGCCCGTAGGCCTGTTTCCCTGCTCCCCAGGCTCCAGAGGCTTTCTAGGAGCCTGGGGAGGGCAAAAACAGCCTTCCCCATCCCCCCCCGGAGGCCTTCCGGAGACCAGAAACAGCCAGTTTCCTGACTTCCGGTGAGACCGGAAGGCCTGAAAATCAGTTGGCTGGTGAGCGCATGCGCGCTGGAGTTGAGCTAGGGCAACACTCGTGTGCCCACCAATATGGCTCCGCGTGCCACCTGTGGCACCCGTGCCACAGGTTCGCCATCACGGCTATAGGTAGTTCTCAACTTACGACAGATCACTTAGCGACCGTTCAAAATTATGACCATTCAGATCTACAAACGGGTTATTCCATACCGGATTTGAAGCTCCAATGGCCACCCTACCCTTAAATCATGATCACATTGATGCTTGGCAACCAGGCTTCATTTTACGGCTGTGTGCAGCACCCCACAGTCATGTAGCTGTGTTTTATTATGCGTTTGCAGAAAACCAGCACATACATCTAGTTTTCAGCAAAACCAGCCCTGTAACCAACCATTGGTTCTTTTAATAACTGTGGTGTTTGCTTTATAACTGTCTCATTCACTGAACGAGCACTGCAAATAAGCTGATAAAATCATGTGGGTGACCCAATTTATGTCTATCACGACTTACAACTGTGATGGGCAGGCTCCATTCTGATTGTAAATCAAGAACTCTCTGAACAGGTAATCCTCAATTTCTGGCCGCAGGGGAGCCCAAAATTTCCATCGCCAAGCAGGGCAGTTCTTAAGTGCATAGTTCCCCATTTTACAACCATTTTAAGCAAATCACTGCCGTTGTTAAGTGAATCATGCGGTTGTTAAGCGAATCTGGCTTCCTCCATTGATTTTGCTTGTTGAAAGTTGGCTGGGAAGGTGGTGATCACATGACCCTGGGATGATGTATCTGTCATATATGTATCCCAGTGGCCAAGCGCTTGAATTTTGATCACATGACCATGGGGAAGTTGTAACGATCATAAGTGTGAAAACCAGTCATAAGTCACTTTTTCAGTGCTGTTATAACTTTGAACGCTCACTAAAAGGATATCTGTACACTAAGGACGCGGTGGCTCAGTGGCTAAGACGCTGAGCTTGTCGATCGAAAGGTCGGCAGTTCAGCGGTTCGAATCCCTAGTGCCGCCTAACAGGGTGAGCTCCCATTACTTGTCCCAGCTTCTGCCAACCTAGCAGTTCGAAAGCACGTAAAAAATGCAAGTAGAAAAATAGGGACCACCTTTGGTGGGAAGGTAACAGCGTTCCGTGCGCCTTTGGCGTTGAGCGTTGACGTTGGAAGGTTGGCATTGGCGTTGACCACGGAAACGTCTTTGGACAGCGCTGGCTCTTTGGCTTTGAAACGGAGATGAGCACCGCCCCCTAGATTCAGGAACGATTAGCACATATGTGCGAGGGGAACCTTTACCTTTACCTTTACACTAAGGACTATTGTTAATAAGGTCAGAATCTCACTGAAGTCATCAAGGGAATGCTTTTATTTTTATTTTTTTCTGAAATGAAGGCAAATATACGTGTCCCAGGATAATGTTGCAGGATTCAATCTGGATCACCGGGACCAGAGGTTTAGTCTTCCGAGCTTTCGGACTCGTGCTGGAGCCCATCTTCAGGAAACTTCTCTCTACCAGAACGTGTGCTTTGGGAAGCTCCCTGAGGATGGGCCCCAGCACAAGTCCAAAAGCTCAGAAGACTAAGCTTCTAGTCCTGGTCACTGACCCAGATTGGATCCTGTAACAAATAACTCCATGGACATCTATGGAGATTTTCCATCCACCAGGTCATAGTTTGCTTCAAAAAAAAAATCAATTGGACTTTGTTTTTCCCTTGAAAACATTTCGCTTCTCATCCAAGAAGCTTCTTCAAGTTCTGACAGTGTTGACCGAACTGAAGACTCTTCTTGGATGAGAAGCGAAACGTCTTCAAGGGAAAAAACAAAAGAAAGCATCTTTGGAACAACTCCATTGACTGCTACAGAAAAGGAAGCATGGCTCTTAAGGATGACATCGAAGTGGCAAATTGCCCAATTACTGCCATGCCTTGTTTGGGTTTATACATAAAAAGCCATGTTTGCACACACTCTTAAGTCTGTTTGATTAACTCAGCTGTGATTTATGGAACTGACACATTTTTTCTTGCTCTCCGTGACCTCCACCACCACAGCTGGAGCTTAACATGCTAACCTAAAATGCTGAACTCTTTAGCTTGTTATTCAGTGTGTCCTGTGAATACAGCCATTTATTAAGCTAGGCTAGGATAATGACTTTGAATTTTTACAAGAATCACAGTTGCTTTTTTCAACATTTTCCCCCTGCATTTTATTCATATTTAAATGTGAATACAATTTATGTATTGTATTCTCTTACAATTTATGGGTGTGTTTTACATGTATTTTGCTTTGAGACTGGATTCACACATTACGTAGAACCTTAGCTTGCTTTAATATGCTTAACACAAGTCTGATTTCCTGTAATAAGGTAAAAGATAAAGATTCTCCTCGCACATGCGTGCTAGTCGTTCCCGATCCTAGGGGGCAGTGCTCATCTCTGTTTCAAAGCCGAAGAGCCAGTGCTGTCTGAAGTCATCTCCACAGTCATGTGGCCGGCATGACTCAACGCCAAAGGCGCATGGAACAGTGTTACCTTCTCACCAATGGTGGTCCCTATTTTTCTACTTGCATTTTTTACGTGCTTTCTAACTGCTAGGTTGGCAGAAGGTGGGACAAGTCATGGGAGCTCGCCCCGTTATGCGGCACTAGGGATTCAAACTGCTGAACTGCCAACCTTTTGACCAGCAAGCTCAGTGTCTTAGCCACTGAGCCACCGCGTCCCTTGATTTCCTGTAATATATCCATCCCAAAGAATCCCAAAGAATATTAAGGCCACAAGTGAATCTAATGATTGGTTTTGACTCTGGTTTAATCAGGTGTGGGAACTCACCCATTGTGAGTTGTGAACCGTGGTTTGATGCAGTGCATAAATCACCCAATCTGAGATGACACCATGTTTTTAGCCATAGTTTCATAAATAAGTAACAGGTAGTCCTCAACTTATCTTAGCTTAATGCTGAGCAACCACTCAAAGTAATGACGGACGTATCTGGGGGTACTTACAACCCATAGACAAAGTTCCAATGGCTGGAGCCCCTCCCCCTGCGGTCATGTGACCACATTTCATGTGCTTGCCAACAAGGCCACATCTGCAAATGTTTGCAGAGTCTCGTGGTAATATGATCAGGTTTCATGACCGTTTTGCCAAAAATTTGCATTTACTTCCAGTTTTTAGAAAAACCGCAGCCACAGCAAACAGAGTTGAAAGGGACCTTGGAGGTCTTCTAGTCCAACCCACTGCTCAGGCAGGAAACCCTATATACCATTTCAGACAAATAGTTATCCAACATCTTCTTAAAAGCCTCCAGTATTGGAGAATTCACATCTTCTGGAGGTGAGTCGTTTCACTGATTAATTGTTCTTGCTGTCAGGAAATTTCTCCTTAGTTCTAGGTTGCTTCTCTCCTTGATTACTTTTTGGATTTTTTTTTAACCACCACAGATTCACTTAACAACCACTGCAAAACAAAAAAAAATGTTGTGAAATTGAGTCGTTAATGTTGGTGACCTCATTTACAACTGTCGTGATTTACAACCGTGATGATCAGGCTCCGTTAGGGTCATAACTCAAAGACTTACCTGTACAGGGCGCATCAAACCATAAACCAGAAGACAATCTACAATGGCTACATTCAAGCAAAAGCAGCAAACGATGACATGGCTGCTTTCATGGGCGAATCTATTCAATACCATCAGCCGTGTCCAAAGCAAGGGGATCCCAAAAGTCAACATGGCAGCTGCTGCGACCATCTGACTGAAGCTCTACCTCTTCTGGACATACATCACGATGCAAATAAAAAGAAGTGGGATTTTGATCGTATGATCTCTTTGGTACCTGCCCTGCAGACACCAAGCTTTGCATTTTGCAAACAAATTACAGGAGTCATATGGAAAGTGGAGAAGATCTATAAACATGATTTGCCTATACATTTGAAGCCTACATTTTGAAATGAACTCTTAGGCTTAACGTGAACAACTGCTGCTGAAAAGACTTCATCCTACCAGGACCTGGAAAAGATTATCACCTTTCAAGCCCTTTATTGACCAAAAACAATGAGAATGCATAAAGCCAGATGGTGACTTTGGTCCAGTTCCTCTTTCTAGCTCTTTTCAAAAAAAAAAAATTCAAAATTTACAAGTTTTATTAGTTTATAATCAACAGTGGGTTTTGGATTATCTTACTACCAGTTCGTCCACCCTCACTTCATGCACGCGTGCACCTTGTTTATGCACATGCCTCCCTTCCACACAGGCGCCCACCCTTCCACGCATGCGGCTGGCCTCAAAAACGTGCCTAAATAGGATGGGATAGAGCTGGGGCAGGTGGGCAGGGCCACCCGTGATTTCCGCTACCGGTTCAGGCGAACCGGTCCGGACCGACTGAATACTACCTCCGTTTATAATATAAAATACAAAAGCAAATAGTAGGAAAAATAAGGAAAGGGAAGGGGAAAGGAGAAGAGCCTTGGATAGTACAGTGGTCTAAAGCACCCTGTTATTAACGTCAGCTGCCTGCAATTATTGCAGGTTCGAATCTCACCAAGGCTCAAGGTTGACTCAGCCTTCCATCCTTTCTAAGGTAGGTAAATTGAGGACCCAGTTTGTGGGGGCAATAAGCTGACTTTGTATAAATATACAAAAGTATGAAGGCTATTGCTTAGCGCATTGTAAGCCGCCCTGAGTCTCCGGAGAAGGGCGGCATATAAATCAAATTTTAAAAAAAAAGAGGAGAAAAGAAAGGGAAAAAAGGCATTGACTTCCAAAGCTTTTTGTGCAGAAGAATAAGACAGTAACATCAAACCTCAACTTTTTACTTTTACATAATAGTGTAAACTAGCCATTTCTATTATTATTACTATTATTACTATTATTATTATTACTACTATTACTATTATTATTATTATTATTATTATTATTGTTGTTGTTGTTATTATTTATTAAATTTCTATACCGCCCTTCTCCTTTCGGACTCAGGGCGGTGAACAGCCAACTAAAAACACAGTATACAAAAGTTAAAAGTAATTAAAATGATATAAATAAATTTGGCCCAGTTTTGAGTTAAAATCAATAACAAAAACTTTAAAAACCGGCATGGGGTCAGGCCAGCCCAGCTAACCGAAAGAAACGGGTTTTAAGGGCCTGACGAAAAGTATAACAACAAATCTATCTAATCAGTAAAACCCAAAATCAAAGGTGTTTTTTTTTCCACCTCAAGCACAAAGTCCAGAAGTGGTTTCCCAGTAGAAACAAAAGTACTTACCGATATGTTTTTTTTTTCCCTTTATCAAAGCAGTCAATTTAACTATTTCTGCTATGGTAACTTCATCAATTTTTGCAGCCATTTGTCCATTGTGAGGATTGAAGTGCCCTTCCATTTTTTGTGCACAGAGTGTTTTTGCTGTTGTCAGCCTATATAACATCAAAGTTCCATTTTTTCCCCACAAGTCTTTTTCCAGTTCCTCCTTCTAGCTCAACCCATCTCATTGGGTCGTTGTGCTGGTGAAAACAGGTGGGAATGTTTGTTATGTAAACTGCAAACTGTAAACTTTTGTAAACTCTCAACAGTGTACCCAAAATATAGGCAAGATAAATCAAATTTAAAAATTAAAATTAATGTAGATGATGGTGAAACACTTCATTCCCGTTCATTCAAATATTATTCCACTGCTTTTGCTAATTGCTTATAGTTGCTAATAGTACTTAAAGACGGTGCAAGATTTATCAAAATTTTTAGCAGGCTCAAAGGAGGTTTCTCAGCTATGTTTCAATCAGTAATCTCTTTTGTTGCTTTTAAATCCAGATGTTGGATGAAAATCACCATCTGATACAGTGCATCATGGACTATCAGAGCAAGGGCAAAACAGCAGAATGTACTCAGTGAGTATGGATTTATAAGGTTGATGCTAAAATAATACGATGAGTTTGTCATTTCCTGGACAACTGTCAGCAGATGAAGAAAAGAATAATTTTATTATTGCTAACATGGAGAACATCTACAATTTCTTTGTCTTTAGCCAGGATCTTCACATTGTTCTAAATAGTGGGAGTCGAGGGGTCAAAAAAGTCAAGATGGCTGCAATCACATTTTCCATGCCCTGTTTCTTGTATATACTATGGCAGTTATCTTGATTTCTTTTACTCTCCTCCATAGACTCCCCTGCCTCTAATGAAGAGGTCTCCAAACTTGACAAATTGAACTTCAACTCCCAGAATTTCTCAGACAGCTGCGGGAATTCTGGGGAATTCCTGAGCTAGCCTGCTGGCTGAGGAATTCTGGGAGTTGAAGTCCACAAGTCTTAAATTGGCCAAGTCTGGAGACCCCATGCTCTCTAAAGCATTCGTCTCTAGAGGTGACTGTTTTCAACCATGCCTCATTATTTGGTCTGACATTTGTTTTACATTTGTGCTATTACCTATGAATGAAATTTGGGGTCACCCAGTGGTGGGATTCAGCCAGTTCACATCACTTCGAGAGAACTGGTTGTTAATTTTCCGAGCAGTTTGGCAAACTGGTTGTTGGAAGAAATCATTAGGGCAGAGAACCGGTTGTTAAATTACTTGAAACCCACCACTGGGGTCACCCAACAGGTTCACAGGTTAAAACCACCCAACAGGTTAAAAAGCAACGGCTGGTCTCTCAACCAAAGCTGAATCCCAAATTGCCAAACCCATTTGAACTTAGTCATTGTGTAACTTTCACTTGGGTTCAGCAGAAAACAAAGCACAGTGTAATGCAGAGGTCTTCAAACTTGGCAGCTTTAAGACTTGTGGACTTTAATTCCCAGATGGAGAATTCTGGGAGTTGAAGTCCACAAATCTTAAAGCTGCCAAATTTGAGGACCCCTGGTCTAATGAAATGTACAGCCAAATTAGTTCATCCCATTCTGACAGGCTGTATATCTCAAACTGCAGAAATTTCTGGTGTTTTTCCCTTCCCTCTTGTACCATCCCATTTCAGGTGGATTTCATTTCAGGGACTGGAATCATCCAGGAATATTTAGCATACATTTTCAAGCTCCCAACCCCCTCTTAAAATTTAGTGTGTTTTGGAAAAATACCTCTGCACTTGATGTATTAATGCTGCGTCTGATTCTGTCTCTGCAACGCAACCCCTCTGTTTTTATTAACTGAAGGATGGATGAGAATATTAGTAGCTCAGGGCTGATATGAGAGGTCCTTAGTGCTCTCTGAGTTTGGGGGTTTTCTTGCAGACGTTTCATTATCCAAACTAGGTAACCTCATCAGTGCCCCAATGATAACACTGATGATGTTACCTAGTTGGGAAATGAAATGTCTGCAAGAAAACAACCAAGCTCGGAGAATAAGGAACCCTTAATAACTGACTCTTTAGCTTTCATGTTATATAATATAGAACAAAGATGAGTGTGTCAGGCAACAGTTTCGATGCAAAAATAAAGGAATTACCCAAAAATAAGACATCCCCTGATAATACGCCCAATTGGGCTTTTGAGCGTATGCGCTAAAATAAGCCCCCCCTCCCCGAAAATAAGTCCTCCACAAAAATATTTAAACGCATGCGCAGCCGGTCCCCGCCATTTCCTCTGGTTTCCTCCATTGTGCCCCAAAATAATAAGACCTCCCCGAAAATAAGGCCAAGCGCTTATTTCAGGGTTCAAAAAAATATAAGACAGGGTCTTATTTTCGGGGAAACACGGTAGTTACGAGGATCAAAAATGCAATGCATCGAACACTTTTGATTCTTGCAATGACATTTTAGCAGTTTCAGAATAAATGCTAACTATTGCTGCTTATTAGAGTTAAGCAGGTGAGGGGTTTGGTTTTTTGGGGGGAATTTGATGGTGACAAAAATGTTTGGGATCTTAATGACCAAGTTTAGATGCAGGTTTAAAAGGAGAAATGTTTCCAACACAGTTTCTTTTTCTCGGATATATGCTGTTTTCTTCTGTCTACAGATACCAACAAATCTTACACAGAAATCTGGTTTACTTGGCCACCATAGCAGACTCTAATCAGAATATGCAGTCCTTGCTGCCTGCTGTAAGTATCTGCATGTACGTAAATCAAATCAAGTTTATTGCTGAATGAGCCCATTCGAAAGAAGTCTCATCCTTTGGTTGTTCTTTAGGGGAGGTGGGGGAACAACCAGAAACACACCTGATGTGTGGGTTGAAGTGGAATTAATTTTTTTGTGTGTTGTGGGGTAAGAGATGTGGGGTGTGATTTATACCTGTGTACATTGGAGCAACTGAGAACAGACAATTGATCCGATAAAGGAGAATATTTGAAATGAGGGGTCCTTGGTGCTCTCTGAGCTTGGTCGTTTTCTTGCAGACTGTTTCATTACTTAAACTAGATAACATCATCAGCACACCAATGACACATTGATGATGTTACCTTGTTAGGTAATGAAACGTTTGCAAGACAACAACCAAGCTCAGGGAGCTCCAAGGACCCACACTTCACAACTTGGCCATGTAACACCTCCGTGAGCCACCCTGCCTATCAGGAAAGTGCAAGTTCAAAGTGCTGATAATCACCTATAAAGCCCTGCATGGCCCAGAACCAGGTTATTTGCAGGCCATCTCTCTCTGTCCCTATTTGCCCTACCAGAACTGTCAAAATTGATGTCCTCTGGCTTCCATCTGTTAGACAGTGCCATCTAGTGGCACCTAGGAGTTATGTCTCCTTTGTTGTTGCTCCTGAAATAGCATCCCTGACCTTATTGGCCTTCTGTAAAGCATTAAATCTAGATCAGTGATGGCTAACCTTTTCAGGGCTGAGTGCCGAAAGCGCTGGCTCACCCATAATGCAATGCGTGCATGCCTCCCAGCACCCCAAACCTCCACCCCCAACCCCCCCCCCCCCTGTGTGTACATACCTGTGTGTGCCCCGCCACCTGCGCATGTACGCGGGACTCCCCCTGTGCACCCCCCCCCCATGCATGCAAGTGCGACCCCCCCGCATGCGACTCACCCCCACACATGCACACGCACACCCTGCATTGCGCCCCACCCCTGCACACGCATCTCCTGCATGCACCCCCTCCCCCACGCATGCGCGGCAGAGACCCGAAAACCAACTGGCCAGTGAGAGGTGCACAAGAATGTGCAGCGGAGCTGAGCTGGGGTGACAGCTCGCGTGCCCACAGAGAGGGCTCCGTGCCACCTGTGGCACGCGTGCCATAGGTTCGCCATCACAGGCCTAGATGATGATAATGATAGCAATAGCACTTAGACTTATATACCGCTTCACAGGTGCTTAACAGCCCTCTCTCAGTGGTTTACAGAGTCGCCTTGAGCCTGGTGAGATTGTTGCCCCCAACAATCTGGGTCCTCATTTTACAGACCTTGGAAGGCTGAGTCAACCTTGAGCCTGGTGAGATTCGAACTGCCAAATTGCAGGCAGCCGGTGATCAGCAGAAGGAGCCTGGAGTACTGCATTCTAACAATTGCGCCACCACGGCTCTTACAATGATGATGATGATTTGTCTATTGTTTTCATTGTCTTTCATTCTTTTGGTTTTTAAGTTTTTTGGTAAGCTATCTAGAGCACGGGTGTCAAACTCACAGCGTCACATTGTCATCTCGTGATGTTTTCGCGACATTTTTCCCATTCACGGAACTGGGGTAGGCATGGCCTGCGTGTGACACATCCGGTCCATGGGCCGTCAGTTTGACACCCCTGATCTAGAGTCACGATGGTGAGATGAACACCTAACTACAGGTAGTCTTCAACGTACAACCGTTCATTTAGTGACTCTTCAAAGTTACAACGGCACTGAAAGAAGTAACTTGTAACCGTTTTTCAGAGTTATGACCTTTGCATCATCTCTACGATCACGTGATCAAAAATTAGATGCTTGGCAAGTGGCATGTATTTTATGACGATTGCAGTGTCCCGAGGTCACATGATCCAATTTTGCGACCTTTGACAAGGAAAGTCAATGGGGAAGTGAGATTCACTTAACAACCGGGTTACTAGCTTATCAACTGCAATGATTCACTTAACAACTGAGGCAAGAAAGGTCATAAAATGCGGCAAAACTAACAAATGTCTCACTTAACAACATAAATTGTGGGCTCAATTGGGGCTGTAAGTCAACCTACCTGAGTATCAGTTGTATCGGTCCATCCATCCATCTAGAAAGAAAGAAAGAAACACACACACACCCAGCTCCTTTAAGAAATGTCTTTTTGTTCCTATCTCACAGCCACCAACACAAAACATGAACCTCGGCCCAGCTGGAATGAGTCAGAGTGCCTCCAATCAGTCTCTCCATTCACAGAGCAATCTCAGTGATGCAATCAGCACGGGGCTTCCAACATCGTCTCTCATGCAGAGTCAGATTAGCAATGGTAAGTGGTCCACGGTTGCCTGGCAACTGCATCCCGGGTGCTTGGAGCGGAGTTTTACAACTAATCAAGGTTGAATATTTAGAGCTGGCTGGGGTATTCTGGGAGTTGAAGTCCAGGTGGCCACGGTTGAGTAACACAGCTGGTTTAATGTATTTCTAAAACCATGGAAAAAACCGTTTGCGTGATTTCAGCTCATACAGCAGCGGCTAGGATTCCGCAACCACCACTTTTCCCACGGTTGCAGGATGCCCAGAATGTGGGAAGCTAAGGGTGAAAATGTGGATCCAGTTTCAGAATCAGTGCTGAGCCGTTTCTCCTTTCGTTGCATTGCAAGAATGTTCCAGAAAATGTTTGTGTGTGGGAGAAAAGGGGTGGAAAATAATTCCTAAAGAAAATACAAAGATTTAACAATTTCTAATTGCATAACCTTTCAGGGATCACAGTCATAGGATATTATTGTTGCTGTTTTGTTATTTCTGTATCTGCCTGCCTGCCTATGGTATCTGTCTGTCTCTATCTCTATCTCTATCTGTCTCTCTCATATCTATCTTTATTATATGTCTACATGTCTGTCTGTGTCTATCATCTATCTATATCTATATCTCTATCTATGTCTGTCTGTCTGTCTCTCATATCTCTCTATTATATCTCTCTACTTTTGTCTGTCTGTCTTTGTCTGTCTGTCTGTCTATCTATCTAATCTATCTAGTTTAGAGGCCTCTTGAATTCCCAAATAATTCTGGGCATCTAACATCCCAAAGCAAGAAACAATAAAATGAAGGAAGAAAACAACATGCATTTTGCATACATGTCTAGTTACTTGCCATTTACCATAAAAAGATGAAAGCCATACAACTAAAACATTAAGAATGAATTTAGATGATCAGTAATTAAAAATCTGTCCAAGAGAAGCGCTATTAAAGACCTTTAAAAAGTAAGTCAAGAGATCAGGCTCCGCGACTCAAGAAGGATTTATGTTACGAGGAATTGCAGCAGACCCAGAGAAAGTAACACGAGATTTGTGTTTTGTTTTTGTTTTGTTGCCCCTTCTTTGCAGACACTGCAGTTGATCAAAAAGTATGTTTTGCAGACTGAAAACGTCTATTTTTTTATCCCCCTTTCTGCTTGCTTTCTACCTAGGTCCCAACCATGTGTCTATGCAGCAGTCAGGCCAGAGTACTATGCCCACAACTTCCCTGAGCATGACTCTCAGTAGCCATGGAACTGGGCCCAGTTATAGCCACACGGTGCCTGCATCTCAGAGCGTTGCCATGCAAGGCCAGGGATCGATCGGCAACTACGTCTCGCGAGCAAATCTCAGCATGCAATCCAACCCAGGTACAGTTGACTTAACCTTTGCCCTTTGCCCTGCTTTGACCAATGCAGCCTCTTTGGTCTACAAGTGCCCACCTTGCCTTTCAATCATTGCAATCAATTCATGGCATTAATTCATTAATGAAACCACCCAACGAGATGCAGTGCAGTGGTGAGAAAAGTAACTGCCCTGCAATTAGGGAGGAAAAAGCAAATGCAGAGGTCTAGAATAGGAATATTTAGGCTAGGGGGTCCATCTATTTTCCAAATAAGGGGTCAAGGTATTTTCCAAGGCACCCAAAGGCCAGACAAGGAATAGTGGAAGGAAACTGAACAAGGAGAGATTCAACCTGGAAATAAGGAGGAATTTTCTGACAGTGAGAGCCATCAACCAATGGAACAGAAGTTGCCTTTGGAAGTTGTGGGAGCTTCATCCCTGGAAGCTTTCAAGAAGAGACTGGACTGCCATCTGTCAGAAATGGCGTAGGGTCTCCTGCTTGGGTGGTGGGGGGTTGGACTAGATGACCTACAAGGTCCCTTCCAACTCTGTTATTCTGTCGAGTACCTGGCTCAGCAGTAGTAACTGTGAGAGGGATGTAGGGTGTTAATACTATTGGTTCCTTTCTCTGGAACTTAGCATGTTCGGTCAACCAAGCAGTCTTAGTTCAATTAATGGGGTTAATGGTTTAGGACTTTGTGGAAACTCAGAAACTGGGTTAATTCAGCCGCCAAGTTAAGCGTGCCGTGGGAACCCATCTTGCATTTCTTTGTGTTGCAGTTTCCATGATTCACCAGCAAGCAGCAACATCACATTACAACTCCCCGCAAGCGGGAACCCAACATTACCAAGGGCAGTCTTCCATTGCCATGATGAGCCAGAGTAATCAAGGGAACAGCCTCATGGGGCAGCGGCCAATGGGCTCTTATCGAGCTTCACAGCAAGGTGAGTGTAAAAAAGGGGGTTTCCCGATTGATAAAGATTCCCAGAGGCTGTTGGGCAAATAGCAAGCAGCAGTCTTCCCAATACTTGTGAGGATCCCAGCTTTATGGCAGCCCAAGGAAAGCTGTTGGAAATAAAAATAACAGACGGTCTAGCATGATGATGTTACCTAGTTAGGGTAATGAAACATCTGCAAGAAAAAATATGATTTGATTGCTTATTTGTTCCCTATGACTATCATTAAGTGTTGTACCTTATGATTCTTGATGAACGTATCTTTTCTTTTATGTACACTGAGAGCGTATGCACCAAAGACAAATTCCTTGTGTGTCAATCACACTTGGCCAATAAAGAATTCTATTCTATTCTATTCTATTCTATTCTATTCTATTCTATTCTATTCTATTCTATTCTATTCTATTCTATTCTATTCTATTCTATTCTATTGAAACAAGCAAGCTCAGAGAGCACCAAGGATCCCCTCAAAATATCAGACTCTCTAATGCAGGAGTGTCAAACCCGATTTTATTGAGGGCCGCATCAGGGTTGTGTTTGACCTCGGGGTGGGGGTGGGGGGCAGAGTGGGTGTGGCCGAGGTGGGCATGGCCAGGGTGGATATTTTAATATTTTTTAAAAAATATAAACCCCTTTTCAACATTTTATTCCTAATTTCTCACCGAGTTCCGTGATCTGACTTATTGATATCCTTTTGTTGCCTATAAAAATAGGCAAAGGTTCACGTTGTGAGAACACCTTTTCAACTCTAATCCCAACGTAAGAATTTTCAATGCTGCAGACGGTGGTTAATATTTTCTGTGTCTTTCAGGTTCTTCTCAGCAGTACATGGGTCAGGAGGAATACTACAGTGAGCAGTACAGTCATGGGCAAGGATCCTCAGAACCTATGAACCAGCAATATTATCCTGACGGTAATGGTGCCGAACAGAGAGAGACGTATGCCCACGTGTCACTGAATGGCAAGAGGCTTAGAACATAAAAGAAAATGATAAACTAGAGGTTCTGACCTGAAAGAATAGAATAGAATAGAATAGAATAGAATAGAATAGAGTAGAGTAGAGTAGAGTAGAGTAGAGTAGAGTAGAGTAGGAGTAGGAGTAGGAGTAGGAGTAGGAGTAGGAGTAGGAGTAGGAATAGGAATAGGAATAGGAATAGAAATAGAAATAGAAATAGAAATAGAAATAGAAATAGAAATAGAAATACAGAGTTGGAAGGGTCCTTGGAGGTCTTCTAATCCAACCCCCTGCTTAGGCAGGAAACCCTACACCACTTGGGTTGACAAATGGTTATCCAACATCTTCTTAGAAACTTCCAGTGTTGGAGCACTCAAAACTTCTGGAGGCAAGTGGTTCCACTGATTAATTGTTCTCACTGTCAGGAAATTTCTCCTTAGTTCTAAGTTGCTTCTCTCCTTGATTAGTTTCCACCCATTGCTTCTTGTCCTACCCTCTGGTGCTTTGGCGAATAGCTGGACTCCCTCTTTGTGGCAGCCCCTGAGATATTGGAAGACTGCTATCATGTCTTCTCTAGTCCTTCTTTTCATTAAACTAGACATACCCAGTTTCTGCAACTCTTCTTCATATGTTTCAGCCTCCAGTCCCCTAATCATCTTTGTGATTAGAGAAATGTATTTGCTTTTCTTTTTTCTGTGGAAAATTGCAGTTTGTAAAAGAGTGCAAAGAGTCTCTTAAAAGAGTTTGTAGCAGCAAACTCCAAAGCCTAGAATGCTTTCAGACAAACTGTAAATAGTTTGATGCAAAAAAAATCAAGATAAAAATGTAGCATAATGGCTCCCTTCTCCCTTTTACCCCATGTCGTATGCCTCTTCCTTTTCTAATGCACAGAAATATTTTTTCTTTAAACTCTGTTTCTGACATAACTGTCTTTTATTTTTTTGTTATCTGAAAATAGGCCACGGTGATTATGCGTATCAGCAGTCGTCTTATTCTGAGCAAAGCTATGATCGATCATTTGAAGATTCCACACAGCACTACTACGAAGGAGGTAGGGGGATCAGCGATCTTGCAAATCAAGTCAATTTTCCAAAATGCAATCACGCCTTTACATTGCCGTAATGAAGTATGGTTTCAGCATGTTGCAGGGGTAGGCAATTCACAGCCACTTACCACTCCACCGTTCTCCTTTGCACGTGTAAATGTTACAGTATAAACAAGTAAGTAGGTAAAGAGTAAACATTCACACAAACCTCTCTAAACATCTGTATTTTAAATGAACAACAGATGTTCCTGTGTGAGGGATCCTTGGTGCTCTCTGAGCTCACTTGTTTTCTTGCAGACGTTTCCTTACCCAAACTAGATAACATCATCAGTGGTAGTAAGGACTGCGGTTTGCTGTCAGTTTATATTCTGATATCTTGCCTGTCAGTGTTGGTGGAGGCAGTCTTAGAACAGGAGTGTCAAACTTGATTTCATTGAGAGTCGCATTAAGGTTGTGTTTGACCTTGGAGGACCGGGGATGGGGGTGGCCATGGAGGGCATGGCCAGCTCGACCTAGCCTCTCTAGGAGTCTGTGGAGGCTTCACTTCCACACAAAAAACATCACTTCCTGTTCAACCGGGAGTTGGGAAATGGGCTGTTTCAGGCCTCCGGAGGGCCTCCGAGGGGATGGGGAAGGCTGTTTTCGCCCTCCCCAGATGCATAGAAAGGATCTAGAGCCAGGCGAGAAAGAAAAACGGGCCTACCAGGCCATTGCGTGCCAGGAGCAAGGGGGGAGAGGGGGTTGTGCGTGCAGGGTGGGGCGCATAGAATTATGGGTGTGGGCCCGCGTGTGCGTGAACCTCCCCCGCCTCCCCGCCCCCCCCCCGGCATGCGATGGCAAAAAGGTTAGCCATCACTGGCTTAGGATGTTTGGAAGAGCTTTTGTTGGGTTGTGTGCTATACTCTGATGCTGTTGCTGTATTCCTGTGTTACACAAGAGAAATGGAATGTATATGCTGACCTTCCTTGTGTATATTATAATCCTGCCAATCCGTTGTGTCTTTAGGGAATTCCCAATACAGCCAGCAACAAGCCGGATACCAGCAAGGAGCTGCCCAGCAGCAAACGTATTCCCAACAGCAATACTCAAATCAACAAAGTTATCCAGGACAGCAACAAGGATATGGTGAGTAAATCCCCCATTGTGGATTTTTGTTGGCCAGAATATGTCAATTTTGACTTCAGTTTCTCAGGAAGATGGGGAGAAATTCTTAACAGGGTCTGTCCCCAGAACCCTTGTGTCTTCACACCAGATTGTGCTGAGGAAGACTGACCAGATTCAGATGTGGCTTTGTTTCTTGGTGGTTTGGTGTATAGGTGTCCAATGATGTATTCAATACAGGCAGTACTCAACTTATAAGCATTCGTTGAGTGATCATTCAGAGTTTCAATAGCCCTGAAAAAAGTGACTTATGACTGGTTCTCACACTTACAGCTGTTGCATTCTCATGGTCACGTGATCAAAATTCGGGCGCTTGGCAACTGGCATGTATTTATGGTGATTGCACTGTCCTGGGATTGTGTGATCACCATTTGTGACCTTCACAGCCAGCTTCTGATAAGCAAAAGTCAGTGGAGAAGCCAGATTCATTCAACAACCACGTGGCTCATTTAACAACTGCAACAATTATCTTAACAACCATGGAAAAAAGATTGCAAAATGGGGCTGTCTTACTTAGCAGTGGAAATGTTGGGCTCAATTGTGGATTTAATTCGAGGACTACCTCCTATCGAGTCTATGATAATTCGCCACGGCCAACTTGCCAAGGCCAACTCACTATGGCCAACTCACCATAGCTAACTCACCATGGCCAACTCACCACGGCCAACTCACCATGGCCAACTCACCACGGCCAACTCACCACAGCCAA
>WNWU01000033.1:7461574-7479192 GCA_012654045.1 Ptyas mucosa | reverse complement strand
TATTCTATTCTATTCTATTCTATTCTATTCTATTCTATTCTATTCTAAAGTGAAGAGAGCTTCACTTTCTACAGCTTCAAGTACAATGTGTTACTTTTCCTCAACTTTCCTCTCTCTGGCCACGCACTCGACCTGTTTCCAAGATTGGTGAGAAATTGCAGCTGCCCGGTTCTTTCTGCCAAACCTCCTGATTGAGAAAACTATGAAAAGAAAACCGGTCAAAGAAAATCAGCCAAAAACCAAAGAACTCACAACTTGGGATTTTGAACTCTTCTGCTGTTTTTGTATGTTTTTTCCAGGACCTGCCCAAGGAACGTCATCACAGTACTCTAGCTACCAACAAGGACAGGGCCAACAGTATGGAAGCTACAGAGCTTCACAAACCGGACCATCTGCGCAGCAACAGAGGTCTTACGGCTATGAACAGGTAAGCGGGGAAGGGATGGAACTGACATGAGAAACGTTAGGCTGGCCAAAACGAGAATCGTAGACGGAAAGGGTATTGGGAAGCTCCAGGTCGGGGAGCTTTATAGAAATAGTTGGGAAATAAGACCAATTGGGACGCGGTGGCTCAGTGGCTTTGACACTGAGCTTGTCGATCAAAAGGTCAGCAGTTCAGCGGTTCGAATCCCTAGTGCCATGTAATGAGGTAAGCCAGTGGTGGGTTCCTCCTGGTTCGGCCCGGTTCTCCCGAGCCAGTAGCGGTGACGATATGATGTCACCGAACCAGTTCTGTCCCCCCTCGCTCCCCCACCCACCCCCCGCGTTATTCTTACTTTTTATTTGGCCCCACCCCCAATCTAGTACTGCCTCCTGAGTCCCAGCTGATGGCTAGACAGAAAAAAACTGTTTAAACTCTTGCCATGGGGCTTCAAAGGGCCGCCCTACAGGTGATCAGTGTTAAAAGAAAACAAATGAGTAGATCAGTGCCTGCAAAAATACATGAGTAGACCAGTGCCTGCA
Organism: Ptyas mucosa; assembly: GCA_012654045.1. Taxonomy (NCBI): domain Eukaryota; kingdom Metazoa; phylum Chordata; class Lepidosauria; order Squamata; family Colubridae; genus Ptyas; species Ptyas mucosa. The sequence goes on along the minus strand of WNWU01000033.1, from coordinate 7,478,229 downwards.
AAAAATAAATGAGTAGATCGGTACAGCTCTGCAAGCAGTTTAAAGCCTGGTAGGCCAGTACCTCTGCTAAATCCTAAATAATTGTCACATGACCATCAAGCCACGCCCACAAAATAAGCTACGCCTACAGAACCGGTAGTAAAAAAATTTAGAACCTACCCCTGGGGTGAGCTCCCGTGATTTGTCCCAGCTTTTGCCAACCTAGCAGTCCGAAAGCACATAAAAAATGCAAGTAGAAAAATAGGGATCACTTTTGGTGGGAAGGTAACAGCGTTCCGTGGGCCTTTGGCATTTAGTCATGCCGGCCACATGACCATGGAGACGTCTTCGGACAGCGCTGGCTCTTCGGCTTTGAAACGGAGATGAGCACCGCCCCCTAGAGTCTGGAACGACTAGCATATATGTGCGAGGGGAACCTTTACCTTTACTTTTAAGACTGATTTGCTTCAGTTTACTTGTTTTCAGGGCAGAGAATCTGCCCTGTGTTGAGAACACTTCTACTGTGTTTTTAAGATAATGTTATGTTTTCTCTGAAATATTTAGTGAAATTTACTTTCATTTCACTCACGGGGGTCAAACAGCATTGTACCCACAATATTCCAAGTGGGGTGTCTGTTAGCTTCCAAAACGGACTGTGAGCTTGAAAATGGATTGCAAGCGAGGTTTCTTGAAAGAAAAATCACCAAGAACTAATGAAATTTGAAGTAATTTTTTTTAAAGAGAAAGGTCGTTTTGGTACCTGTGGCCTCAAAAATGGACCTGGTATTTGAGAAACGATCAGTACAGGCAGTCCTTGACTTAAGACCACAGTTGAGCCCAAAATTTCTGTTGCTAAGCGAGACTGTTGTTAAGTGGGTTTTGCCCCATTGTATGGCTTTTCTTACCACAGTTGTTAAGTTAGGAATAGGGTTGTTAAGTACATCTGGCTTCCCCATTGACTGTATTTGTCAGACAGTCACAAAAGGGGATCACATGACCCCAGGACACTGCAGCCGTCATAAATATGAGTCAGTTGCCAAGTGTTTTGATCACGTGACCGTGGGGATGCTGTAATGGTCATAAGTTTGCAAAACGCTCATGTCACTTTTTTCAGTTCTATTGTAATTTCAAACAGTCACTAAACAAATGGTTGTAAGTCAAAGGTTACCTGTACTTGCTTGAATTTTTCTTCTGTTCTCCCTTCAAGTATTTTTCCTAATCGTTATCAACTCTAAGCGTGGCGAAGATTGTCTCTTTGCCCTTCTTGTTTGCTTTTGAGAAAAACTGACAGATATTAGGAAAGTTTTTCTTTGCCGTCCTTAAATTCGCTAATGGAAAAGGAGGGTGTACTTAACACTGTGTGTAGTAATATATTTTTTGGAGTATAAGACACATTTTTTTGTTTCCCAACTGCAACTTATAGACCGAATATTGCCGAAGCCCCACCCACCCACCAGCCGTTTTTTGGCCTCCGCATGCCCCATTTTCGGGCCTTTTTTCAGGCTTTTTCAGGCCTTTTTTCGGCCCATTTCTGAGGCTCTTTTCAGCCCATTTTCTGAAAAAACAGGCCAAAAAAAGCAGGGGTGGGTTCCACTTACTTTTACTACCGGTTCGCAGCGGGATCGCACATGTGCGCTCGCTTCACTCACTCGCTCACTCTTCTGCGCATGCGCAGATCACCAATGATCATATTGTGCCAGGCAGGCGGAGCCTCCCACAGGTTTTACTACCGGTTCTATGGAACCGGACAGAACCAGGAGTAACCCACCACTGGAAACGAGCCTTGGAAACGAGCCAAAAAAGCCTCGAAAATGGGCCAAAAAAAGCCTGAAAAATGAGCCAAAAAAAAGTCTCAAAAACGGGCCGAAAAAAGCCTGGAAAAAGGCCGAAAAAGGCCTGAAAAAAGGGAGGTCCCAAAAGTTTTTTTGTTGTTGTTTTCCTCTTCTAAATTTATGTGCATCTTACAGTCAGGTGCGTCTTATAGTACGAAAAATACAGTATTTACATTAATTTCTCTCTCTTATTCACTTTCCCATTGTTTAACAGGGCCAGTATGGAAACTATCAGCAATAAAATGACAAGCGCCTGTGTCAAATTTGTTTCAATATTTATGTCCATTTTTTTGGAACTTGGATGTATGGGCAAGTCTTTTTTTTTTCTTCTTCTTCTTTTTAAATGATTGATGATTGATGGATCGTAAGATGTTGGATACCGCTGTAGCACAAAGAAGCGTTTGTATGTGAAATAGTATTCATTTCATGCTGGATATGAAACAGTACATTACAGTACTGGCAATGAGGCGATGTTTGAACGGTCTGGTACATTTTGGTGCCGTTGTTAATAATCCTTGCAGAGGTTCTTCCGTCACTTCTTCCCACTTCCTCCTTTGACGTATGAAACCCGTTTGAGAATCCAAGAGGTCACACAGCTTTTGTTGACCTGATGATTATTTTATTTTTTCACAAGATCATCGACAGCCTAGCATCCTTCGGATCTGATGGACCACCAAGCAGCTGGAAGACATTTGTGGGTTGTGTGACAAGCACGTCACTGAATATATCTCTTGCTTTCTGTTCACCCAACTGGTTTGGCATCGGAATATCCCAACCCAGATGTGTTTCAAATATTCCGCGTGCACTTCCTTTGAAATGCATTGGTCTCCTTTTAGATTCTAATCGGGCCCAAGGTATTCTGAAAAGTATTTAATTGAAGACGTTTCACTTCTCATCCAAGAAGCTTCCTCAGTTCTGATTGAATGGTGGAGAAGGGAAGGTTTTATATTCCTTTCATTCCCAAGCACTTTTAACCTGGGTAACTGAGAATCTCCATAGACAAATGGACATTGAGCTTTTAGCAAAAACTGCTTAATTTTCATACTGTGATTTTGAGGTTTTTTCCCCCAGCAGATTAAAATTATTGTGTATTAAGATACACATTTATCCTGTGTATTTTCACCTTAGTTAACCCCTCTCTTGCAAAAAAACCTCACCCACTGATCTTTTTCTGCCAGCCAACAATATTACTAAGACATGTATTGGCACTCTGGAAGGCCAAAATTCAGATTTTTTTTTTAAATGCTCCTCAACTCAAGATTCTTTGTTTAGTAGTGGGTGAACTGAGTCATAAGTTGGTATGTATAGATTTGGCTTCACGTAGTTTGTATGTTGTATCCTCAGAAGAATACAAAGCAGATTTAACAAACTATGGTTGAAATATTCCAGAGTCACCATATAGGGAAGATGGGTGGCATAAAAATGTAATAAATTGTTCTGTCCCCGTCTCACACACGCACACAAACAGTCAGCCGGGGGTTAAATAAAACTTGCAGACAATAAATTCCTTCGATAACAGGATTGGCAGCAACCCAGTAGCTGCTTGCCAAGAACTTTACTCACAGGGGGAGGTGTTCTTCCTCCATCAGATAAACCAAAACAAATACACAAAGTCAGAGAATTGTCAAGTCCAGTCCGTATTAAATCCAAGGCAGGCAGATAACGTAGTTTCAGAGATACAATGCGACTCACTAGTTGTTTAGCTTTGTCCGTCACAGAGCCTGAATGGCTACCACACCCCTTTTTATCCCCTGTGCGGTGTGGTCCAGTGACTCAGCTTAATCTCTGGCGCGCCTCCTTTTCTGTTGCATGCACTTGTCTCTCCGACGCTGGCGTGGATCCAGCCAAGACTTATCTCCGTCACTGTCCGACTGACTGCTCGGGATACCTGGCTCCTGGCCAATCTCTTCTCCTTCGGGAGACACCTGAGGCATTGCCAGAGAGGAGGGTCCTGGAGAGGGAGGCTGGGCCAACTCCTCTCCTTCACTTTCGAAGCCTTCTCCCTCTGATACGACGGGCTTGGGGGTCAGAGTCACAACATAAATAAAATTCTGGCTTAGCATTATAAGTAAACACAGCATGTGTTCAAGTGAACAGGGACTGTTACTCTAGAGCAAGGGTGTCAAACTCAAGGCCCCGGGGTTGGATGAGGCCCACAGGGCAGCACTGGAAACAATGAAGGACCAGCCCATGGTGCTTCTGCCAGCGAAAATGGAGCCCCAAGCTCTGTTTTCGCTGGCAGAGGGTTGCAGGAGGTTGCTGCAGCCGGAAACGGAGATCGGGAGCCCGTTTTGGCTGGCAGAGCGCTCGGGTTGCCACAGGTGCCCCCCTGGCCATGCCCGCCCCAAGGTCAAACATAACCCTGATGTGGCCCTCAATGAAATAGAGTTTGAAACCCCTGCTCTAGAGTAGGGTAGGGAATGATGGTCCCTTTTTGACGTGGGACTTCAACTCCCAGAATTCCTGAGCCTCAGGAATTCTGGGAGTTGAAGTGCTCAAGCCATAAAGGGAACGGCGTTTGCAACCCCTGCTCTAGAGGAACCCAACCAATTTTCTGCAGTCTTAGTCTCTTGAATTAACTAGCACAGTTTAACAACATACCGAAAACAGGCCACATTTACTCAATTGGTATGGAAGAATCTAGCCTATAATATTCTTTAAAGCCTTATTTTCAATATGCTTTCGCTTACATTTTTGAATGTTTTAGACCAGGGGTCTCCAAACCTTAGCAACTTTAAGATTTGTGGACTTCAACTCCTAGAATCCCTCAGCCAGCAAAGCTTTTCTGGCTGAAGAATTCTGGGAGTTGAAGTCTACAAGTCTTAAAAGTTGCCAAGGTTGGAGACCTCTGTTTTAGACTGTGCCACAGAGATTAACAGGGAGAAAAATTAATTTTAAAAAATTAATCTCTGAAAAGTACAGATGAGACATCCCCACCCCACAAAATCTCAATACTTATGGATTCTTGTCTATGGATAAGAATATCAGTAGCAAAACTATATAGGTACTAAGTTAGTGGTTATAAAAAAAAAAAGTAAAGGGTACGTACAAAATAATGTTCTTGCCAAGTGGTATGTTCTTTTCCTCTCCTTTCCATCCAAAGGAACTTGGATAACAACCCATTAATTAGTTACCAATTAAAGAAAACCCCTGATATATCTAGTGCTACAAATAGGAAAGCAAATATTTTAAAAAATCTATAACACCCTCCCTGCATTTTAAGAGCTGGAATAATGTGTTCCTAATTTTCTTTTTTTCCTTTTAAAAAAATGTTTCCGCTAGGACAGTGTTGGCGAACTTTTTCGGCTCTGAGTGCCAAAACGGGAGTGTGGGGGAGCTCCGGAACCTGGAAGAGGAGCTTCCTGGTGGGGGAGCACCAGAAACCGGAAAAACAGCTCCCTGGCATGCCAGGAAGCTGAGCTGGTTTCTGGCATGCACATGTGCACCGGTCACCTGGTCTTCTGGTTTCTGGCACACATAAGCACGTGAAAACCAGCTGGATGGTGTGCATGCATGTACCAGAAACCAGACGCTCAGCTTCCTGGCACGCGCATGCGTATCAGGGAACTGCTCCTCCAGTTTACGGCACTCCCATTCACATGGAGACCACGTGCTCGTCGGAATCCAGAAGAGCAACAAGTGACGGCTGGTGTGCCCGGAGGGATGGCTCTGCGTGTCACTTCCGGCACGCATGCCATAGGTTTGCCATCACGGTACTAGGACCAACTAAAACTCTCTAATATATTCTGCTTTATGGTACTGTTCCTCCCACCACAATCTCTGTGTTGGCCTAGCTGCAGACAACGCCTGCTAAAAGTTGTTGAAAAGAGCAATTGAATGTACTAACCTGCAGCTACTTCTGGCATTTCCTTTGGCTCTTTGTGCTGAGGGCGGGAGTGAAAATTGCACCATCATTTTAGTCGAAACAAAGCTAAATCCCAGGATGAATTCATGGACCAGCTCCTGGCTGTTTTCTTGGCAACTATATGGGATAGTCTGCATTGTCTTCTTTCAGGATGGTTTCATCAACTTCCCAGTCTAGACTGGGAATTACCTGGTTGTCTCCCATCCACGTACTACCCAAGCCCAAGTCTGCTTAGTTTTTTTTCCCAAGATCAGCCAAGTAGTGTGAGAAGTTTGGATCAAGATATAGTTTATTCTTTGCACTGTTTCCATTTTCCCTTAAAATATTAACAGAATCCACAATGAACTGAGAATCAGTGTCTCCACTAGATAGGTGACAGTCAAGCTAAAACTGAGTTAATCAAGTAAAAATAGCAAATGGGAGGGGAAAAAATCTAACTTCCTCAACCCCCCCCCAAATAAATTAGCCAGACCTAATCCACATATCAAAGGTTAAGGTCTGTAAACACAAAGAGAGTTAATTAAATTAGGTATCCCAGCAGAACTGCATGTCCACAAGAACAAACATCATAGATGACATACGTACACACAGACCCCTTCAAGGGTCACCCTAGAATCAGCATGTAGACACTTCTACACCTAGGATAAGCCCCCCCAATAAAACTATACCCCATTTTTCTTCAGCTGCCCCAAAGAAAAACTCTTTGCTTTTAGGAATAAATATTTCTTCTTTCCTCACAGCTATCTGGACCTCATTTTTATTTATTTCTTAATTTATTTCTTCAATCCTGGCTTAAGTTGGAACCCTAAATTATTCTTCTGACAGTACTTGCCACTGCTTGAGGGGAGATGGCTCAATAACTGTGAACCAGTGTTTCTCAAATGTGACTTTAAAAGGCATGGACTTCAACTCCCAGAATTCCTCAGTCAGCCATGCTGGCTGGGGAATTCTGGGAGTTGAAATCCCTACATCCTGAAGTCAATTTTGAGAAACACTGCTGTGCACAATGCTTCTTAAATACCACCGGAGGATTAGTAGGAAAATAACTGCTTTTATGTTGGAAGTGTGGATATCCAAAAAGGAACAACCTACATTGCTTTTTTTTTTACCAGCTTTGATATTTGTTTCTTCTATGGATATTGGTTTTTTTCTAGCATTGCTGAAAACCACTTTGGAAAAAGCCACAGCAGCATTTAAACACCTGCAAACAGCAACATAGCATCTGTTGGAAATGTCTTACATTAAGAATTTCTTGAATGTTGTATATAAATTGTATTTGAAAAACGCGCTTTGGAAATAGTTTGTACATTATTTCCTGATTTATACTTGATATTTAGTGTTAATATTTCTAACTGTTAATAACAAGATAACTTAACGTGTGGTGATTTTTATGTATTGATGTGAAAACGAGGCAATGCCAGCATTTTAACAGTTTCATTACTTACTTGTACCATATTTTCTGTTTTGTAATACAGAATGTTAAAATACACTTTTAAGTTTAAAAAACTGGATTGTGAAGCCAAGCCACGGCACTTTTTCGTATGACGGAAAGACTTTTAAAAGGACTGGTGTAATTATATTTGAAGTCTGTCTTTGTTTTGGTTTTTTTAAATTGCAGATTTAATGAAAATGATACATAAACTACGTTCTATTTATAATCGGGAAATATTTCAAGTAAAGATCATTGCATGAGAAAAAAGGCATCGATGTCACTTTTGAAGAGGTAAAATGGTAATGATCTTCAACCATTTCTCTTTTAAGCGGAATAACTTTCAGAAGTGTCATCTGGAGCAGGAAAATGTGTATTCCTAGAATTTCCAACATCTCTGCAGGGTGACAGAATTCACTAGTCATATTTCTGGGGAAAGATAAGGTTCTTTGAAATGGAGGTTAGACAGCTATTTGGGATGCTTTTATCAGATACCTGCACTGAATCTGGGGTTGCACTTGGTCTAAAGCAGTTTAAAAAAAAAAACTTGTCAACTTTAAGTTGTGTAGACTTCAACTCTCAAAATTCTCCAGACTGTATGCTGGCTGGGAGATTCCAAGAGTTGAAGTCTGCAAATCTTTAAAAAGTTGCAAATTTGAAAAACACTAAATCTAAAGGGCACTTATCTGGGTTATTTAACTGATCTGTTTGCACATGTTGCCTTTTTGTATAAAAACTTTGCAAAGGACTCACTAAAGAATGATCAAAATCAACCAAAATTTGTGCCAGCAGAAAAAATCTTAAGGCAGCATCCAAAAGAAAGATTCGGAGAACATAAAATGATTTTGCAAGAGTAGCATCTAAGTGATTTTCAGCTTTGCCAACTTTAAGACGTGTGGACTTCAACCCCCAGAATGCCCCAGGAGAATTCTGGGAGTTTAAATCCACACATTTTTAAAGTTGGCAAGGTTAAGAAAACTGATCTAAGCAGGGTTGAGAGAGGGAATCCTAGGCCATCACTATAATAGGTTAATTGGGTCTTAATTAATTACAGGGCTAAGTGCATAATTGTCCTCAATTTAAATTTAGATATAGATCTCTTCTCCTATAGACCACCTGGTCATTCTATCTATTCATTCTAGGAGAACTGGAAGCAGATTGATAATGTGTATTGTGGTAGCTTTGAGAAACTGATCATCTTTTTCAAACTAGCATCCTGGCAATACATACCATTGTTCTTTTAAAGATTATTAACTTAGTCCAGTGCAGTGTGGGAGTGATAGATCTGTTTAAGATACCATCGCAGTCATTGAATGGGAAGCTAAGTGCATTCCTGGCCACCCACACATAAACAATACATCACACAGTTTTCCCTCTATTAGTTCCTTGTGACAGGCCAGTGGGAAGTGGGGGAGAAATACTTCTGATTTGTAGCAACCACAAAAAAGATGTTGGAAGAAAAATCTGGTCCAGTTCCAAGCTGGGAGAAAGACGCTGAAAATAAAATGGGAGAAGCAGACCGCATGGAAAGGAGGTCTCTGTTTATTTGGATGCCAGAAACTTTAGTGACAGCAACATGTTTCTGGGGTGTCTGACCAATTGGCTGGGTGAGTGGGTGGATTTTTATAGGGTTCTATGGAGTTTGGTGATTGAGATGCCCCAGGGGGTTGTGCAATGTAGTGAGCCTTGTGTCTTTTGCTATTCTAATGTTGGTAGGTAAATCCTATTATGTCCTAAAGGTCCTGTCCTGTCCTGTCCTGTCCTTAGTATTTGGATGGGGGAATGTAGATTTTTAGGACTCTTTGGTTTTTCTACTTTTTTAAATCTCACCAGCTCCAGCCTTCTGTGAGAGCTTGTGGCTGAAGGCGTTTTGTTTATGAATAGATTGGCCCAGTCTTTCTGAATGGCTACAAAATCTCCATTCCAAAAGACCAGTCTCTTCTGCTCGAGGCTGTTTTCCTATGGCAGGAAGACGGGCTGCTTTCTGCCTTTAAGAACATGTTTCTCCACTTCTCCTTTGGAGAATTATAATATTCTGCCTCTTTAATATTCCCCAAAATATTTCATTCTCGTGGGATGGGGGGCTTCACACAATGAAGACTGCCTCTGCGGTGGACTGGGAGTGGTTTGAGGACAGTTTGGTCTAGTGGTTAAGGCAGCAGGCTAGAAAGCAGGAGACCGTGAATTCTAGTTCCACCTTAGAGGTGGAAATTGGCTAGGTGACTTTGGGCCAATCATCAGGCAACTGTGAGTTCGGCATGACAGCCAGATGGTTATCTTTGGGCCAATCACCAGGAGACAGTGAGTTCTATTCCCGCCTTAGGTATGACTGTAAGAAGGTTGTCTTTGGGCCAATCACCAGGAGACTGTGAGTTCTAGTCCCACCTTAGGCATGACAGCCGGATGGTTGTCTTTGGGCCAATCACTAGGAGACTGAGTTCTAGTCCTGTGCTAGGCATAAAAACCGGTTGGGTGAGGCCAGTCACTGCCTCAGCCCAACTCAACTCACAGGGCTGTGGAGAAAATAAGAGGAAGAAGGGAGTATTAGATGTGTTCGCCACCTTTAAGTTTTTATAAAAATAACTAGCTGGATACCCATGCTTTGCTAGGAAACTATGTGATAGGGCTTGATAAATCGACACAGCTTGAAAATTAATGAGTAGTTACAATCGGCCTCTCCTCTCCCCTTCTCTCCCTCAGCCTTGCCCACGGAAGCCTCCCTTATCCTATCCCCTTCTCTCCCTCAGCCTTGCCCCACAGAATCCTCCCCTATCCTATCCCCTGGTTGCTGCTGTGAAAGTAAAACTGAAACTGAAACTCCTCTCCTCTGCTTGTGTTTTGCATTTGGAACAGATTTCTTTTCAGGTCGGGAGGGGGAGTAGAACTCCTTAGTATCAGAGCGTGTTAATAATAATAAAGGAAATACTAATGCTCTGATGGTCATTTCAAAAAAATCCTTTCTTAGTGAGCACCTAGAAGCCAAGAGGAACATACATGGCAAATTTTTCAAGTTTGTAAGCTTTACGGTTCTGGAGATTTCGTGATTATGGCATGAGTGATTTTTGGTTTTGTATATATAGATAAAGGCAAAATATAAATTAAATAATAATTGTACATTTTTCCTCTGGATAAATGGTGGTTGCCTGCCCTTGCATAGGGCCATCAGATGAGTGAAGTGGAAGGATAAGAAATTCTCTCTCTGGCTCTTCACTGAACTTACGGTTCTCTTTATCTGCAGATCTGCTACAGCCAGGTTGCAAAATCTCTATCCTATCCTGCTTTCAGCTGCCTTTTCTTGCCTTCACCAATATCCTTTGTGGGAAAATATTAGAGGGCATTTTTGTGTAACCTTCCAAACCGTAGTTTTATAATGGTTTCCCAAACTGCAAGCAGATAACAAATTAAGCCATTGTTATGGAATGAAGAGATTGAGAGTTATCCCAAAGGGCAAACAGAATCAGATTTTATTATTGCAATAATAGATTCAGAGTCCGATTCATACCTGGAAGTCTGAATGACCTATACATTACAAGACCCCAATTCTTATACTCTTTCAAACAAAGGAAACTGCTAACACAGCAGTTCCGGTTACAGAGATGCATCTGTTATTATTTGACATTTTCCTAATCACAAAAGTTTTACAATATCTTGACCAGAACACTCATAATTTTTGTAGATTTCTGTAGCATAGACAATTAAAGTATTTTTCGCTTACCAAGGGAGTTTCCTAGAGAGGTAGATTCCCTTGACCTGGCCCTCTTCAGCCATATGTCACTGTTTGTTCCTAACTTGTGACAGATGGGGCCTCTTTAGGAAAGAATCCAGTGAAAGTGTTTTCCGGTCGAACATGTTCTTGCTTTTACTACTTTGAGTGAAGAGGGGCCCTCAATTATCATCTATCTGAACCTGCATTAATGCTAATATTACTATTAACTATAATACCATAGTTTACTTGCGATTGATCTAACAGCACTGTATGTACAATTTCTTAATCCCAAATAAGCGAAATGGGTGTTTGCTAGGTTGTGTGAATCACTGGCCAACTAACTTTGGTTACACATTGCTGTGTCTTTATACAAACCCAGTTCGGTATAATTAGCGCAAGAAATTAGGGTTGAATTCAATACAGTGCGTCTCATTTAACCACAGGTTAGCATGTTGTATAAATGCATCCCCTGAACTATAAAGGTAATTCATGGAGTTTGCCTAACAGGCTAGTTTGTGGGTGAATCAGGGATTTCTGGGAGTTGTTCCAAAGTATCTACAGGCATTCCGTTCTGAAGAAGTCAGTGGTTTGCCACCACTTTCTTCCAGGTTGGGAGACCAATCCCGGAAGGATTTGGATGGGAGACCACTAGGATTTCTAGCTGCTATTTATATTCCAGCCGCTAGCTGCTATTTGGATGGGAGGCCACTAGAATTTCCTAGTGGTCTCCCATCCAAATAGCTGCTAGCTTTCTCGCAACTGTGTCATAGCGGCCTGCCACCTAGCTGGAGTGACAAACGCTAGTCTTCCCCCACAAAATAATTAAATGTACATAATGTAGTGTTTCTCAGCCCTGGCATCTTTAAACTATGTGGACTTCAACTCCCAGAATTCCAATACTGACTAGGGAATTCTGGGAGTTGAAGTCCACATATCTTACAGTTGCCAAGGCTGAGAAACCCTGGCAGAATTCATAGGAAACGCTTAGTGCTTCCTTTGCTATCAAGTTCTGCCAATCTCTGCGCAGCGTCCTTTCCTGAAACAAGACCACCGCCTTGACAAAGCTCCTCCCCATTTTTCCTAGTCCCACCCCGGCTGCTTTTCTTATCCACTCACAACGCCGCGCCTGCTTCTTTCCCTCCAATCCCATTTCCTCATAGAAGCCGGGGTGGGAGGGAAGAGGGGAGGAAAGGCAGCTCCGCGCGACCGTTGAAACCTCTCTAGCACCAAACCGCGCCTGCGCAAACCGCGTGTCATATCCCGACTCCGCGGCTTTTCCCCTCCTGTCTCCCACTTCTTCCTGCGCTTTGGATCTGCGCCTGCGCAAGAAACCTCCGTCCTCCGCTTTCCCTTTCTCGGCCTTCCTGGACGCGCCACTTCTGACGTCACTGTGCGCGACGCCGAGCCCTGGAGCTGGGGCAAGAAGGCTCCTCAGGAAACGGCTGCGCGTGAATGAAGCGGGAAAGTTTTAACAACCTCGGCAGTCTCGTGTCTACCCCGTCCCTTGTTCTTTGGAGGGGACGGGGGAGCGGGGACGAAACTGAGGCGCTATAAAAGCAGAGGATCTCCAGTAAGCCAAAGGAGAGACGGGAGGTGGAGGGCAGGCTCCCAGTTTTCATTTTGGGTGTCATGGGGGGCGGGACGTCTCGGGAGATGAGAGATGAGGCAGCACGTGTGGAGGTGAGATGCTGTCAGACATTATTCCAGACCTTTATTCCAGAGGTCTTCAAATTTAGCAGCTTTAAGACTTGTGGACTTCAACTCCCAGAATTCTCCAGCCAGCATGGCTGGCTGGAGAATTCTGGGAGTTGAAGTCCACAAGTCTTAAAGCTGCCCAGTTTGAAGACCTCTGCTTTTATTCCCTCTTTTGAGGGGGATTTGAGGCTTCCCAGGTAACCTCGGCCTACCTCCAGCTATCTGAACCTCAGCCTTAACAATTCTTGGGAGTTGGAAGTCCACTCCTTTTCAAAGTTGCTGAGGTTGAGAAACACTGGTCTACCTTGCAGGGGTGTATTTATGTATTTATTTAGCGTATGGCTGGTCACACACAATATTAAAACACTTCCTTTTTACAGGTTAAACAATTTAAAAAAAGAGCAGTAAGAAAACCTAAGAGGAAAACAGAAATAACGTTTCAGAGTTTAATGTCGAGTTTGGAGATCCAGTCAGTAGCTGTCGTTGTTACGCAGAGGAAGTCCCTAAAATCTCCAGGATACCTTCTGTTAGAGCATTCCCTCACTATATGTTGGATAGTCTTTCGGGGGCCCTCCGCAATCGCATTGTGCTGAAGGTGTCTTTCCCCATTTATACAAGGAGTCGGCACACACCCCATGAGTCATTCTAATTCTATTGTATGTCACCCATATGTGTCGGGGTGTAAAGATGGCCGAAATAATCTCTGTCGGAGGAACTTGGAGCCCTTACGCCCAGAAATAGTATACGCGTGAATGACAGAAAAGAAAAGGGGTTTGCTTAGCCACACCCCAAAGTGGGGGATAATCCTGCTGCTTTTGAACCAGTGAAAACTTTAAACCTGTCCATTTATCTTCATTTTTCAGTCGCAGCTTATGTCGCTGGCCCCCATCCTCCCCATGTAGGTTAACAATATTGAAGCGAGTCTTTTGCTACTTCTGCAAGACTTGAGGACGCCTGGCATGAAGTTCAGTTACTAAACAGTTGTTGGAGATGGAGGAAGAGGGTTTTTTTTAAATACATATTTACATATAACAGGCCTGTTTTATCCTTCTGTGTAAAGTTCCACAACAATAACAATTTTTTTGAGAAAGCTGTTCTGAAAGTTTTTTCTAATGCTTTTTACAACCACTGAAAATCAAAAATGGAAGCAAATGATCTTTCTAAGAAGGAGCAGCTCATTTTTGTTCCAGATGTGGTGCAAAATATGTATGCTCTTTGGCATATCTTAGTTACCACCTTATTCCGTGCCCCTTAATGTTTTCTTTTCCTTCTAGGCAATATGCTACAAATAATGGTCAGAGCTTGTTTGGAAAATCAGTGGAGGCCAGTTTATTCCCAAATACGTAGTTGCTTACTTCAAAAGCAGATTAAAAACTGGCACAGGAGCCTTAGCACAACAAACATACGATCAAAATCGCAGAAAACCTGTAAAGGAAATCTATCTGAGAAGAAGTTGGTAAAGTAAACAAATGTTTGGATTAATTACAAATATGTAATCTGTAATTTTTTCTTAACTACTTTTAAAGTCTCTTATTTCTCTTCCAGAGAGCACAAATTTATGAAAAAAAAATAATTAAATTAAGTTTTAAGCATTTAGATGAGAATCCTGACACATGTTTTCAGTATCCCTTGCGCACAAATGTTCTCCTCTGTTTAAGGTGTAGAAGTGTATAGGTAGATTTAAGGCTTCAATTCTGTACATACATAATCTACTGAATTTGGGATTTTCCTATGAATGAAAATTGTTATATATATATCATTTGTTGAATTTGCATCTTATTCTTTTTTCTTTGGAACACAGTATACATTGTTCTCTCTTTTAATCTTGCAGCAATATTATGAGATAACAAATAGGGTAATGGTGACTAACTTAAATTCATCCACCATTCATCTGGCATTCACTTAACACCTTTTGATATGGTGTTCTATAATATCCAGCTGTTGAATTCAAATATAAAAAAGTGAAATATACAAAATCAGCTTTCATTTTAGGTTTTATTAGTGCTGATCTTGTAGGTAGATTGTATCATTGGTTTGTTTCATTTGGAATATCATAGAACTGTGTTGGTCTGTAATAGCCAAAAACCAGAAGAACTGCAGTAGCCCTTTTTCCAACTAACACATTTTATTAAAAAGCATGCTTTTGTGAGCTGCAGCATGCTACTAGGCTCTTGACTATAAAAGTGGACATCTCTTCTGAGCCCCAAGGTTATATTAATTGTTACTGAATAAATCCCTCTTTCTCAGGAGAGAGGTTTCTTAGTGAACTTTGGCTTATGTGAGAGATTTCAAATTATTGATTTTATAAATCCTTTTGGCAACAGCAAGCACACAAAGGAGGCATGTCGTGTGAATCTAAATAATAGGGTACTGAATACTGCAGCAATTTTCAGTTTCACCACTTAGTGATGCTATGCAAACTTGAGAAACGATGTACAAGTAGTCCTCAACTTATGATCACAAGTGAGCCCAAAATTTATGTTGCTAAGTAAGACACTTGTTAAGTGAATTTTACCCAATTTTATGACCTTTCTTGCCACAGTTGTTAAGTGAATTACTGCAGCTGTTAAGTTAGTGGCACGGTTGTTAAGTGAATCTGACTTCCCCATTGACTTTGCTTGTCAGAGAGTCGCAAAAGAGGATCACGTGACCACGGGACACTCATAAATATGAGTCAGTTTCCAAGCATCTGAATTATAATCATGTGACCATGGGGTCATAAGTGTGAAAAATGGTCGTAACTTTTTTCAGGACCATTGTAACTTTGAACGGTCATTAAATGAACTGTTGCAAGTCGAGGACTACCTCTAAGGTAGGAACACAGTTCAATATATAGCTGGCCATCTGTATTTTGTTCATGGAAGAAGCCAGCATTCTTTTAAAAACCTAAACTATTTTTTCAGTGGATTTTTTTTTCTTTTTTGCTAATTGTCATGTAACAAATACTCAGCACTTTTTTCTTTAAGGAATAAAGAATATCAGAAGTGATTCTTATATTGTAGCAACAAACTGATATTTTTTTCAATGAAGTTGTTAGGGGACTGCTAAATGTTTTTCTTGGAAGAAAGATAATATATTGGGCATTTTTATTATGCCATGGTCAGGGTTAGTTTTAAGCAGTTCTCATCTGGGGATGTCAGGAATTAATGCCAAAATTTCAACTTCACTAAATTTCTTCTCAACATTTGATGGAAAATGTGTGTCTATGTGCACATGAGTAATCCTTGTTTGAGATCACCATGCCTTCTTTTAGAAAATGTGTGTTCCTTTAAAACACATGTCAGAGCTTGGATTTGTACACAGCCCAATCACTGTTCTTTAAAAGTAGGGCTGTGCATATCCTTTGTGAGGGATGTTGCTAAGGACATGGTGTTGGAAAAAAAGCAAGCTGTACTCATGACTTCAGAAAAATGGAAGGTGGTAGCAGCTTGTATTCTTAAATGAATAATTGATAGAATTCAGGAAAAAGACCAAATTATTTCTGGATTGTAGGCCACCCACCATAGAAGGTTTCTCCCCCAACTTTAAATATTTTTACCAATTTGCAGTATTCATCAGATCAGTACGAGCCCTACGTGTTTCCTTGAGAATTGAACATAAATGAGTATGTTTACAACTGAAAGCTTTTGAAACTTTTAAACTTCACAAATGATTAGCATGTCTGAATAATGTCTCTCCCCGTTCCAGAGTCGATATTTCATCGATCACCGAAAGGTTCGTGTGATAGGAGGGAAAGGAGGAGATGGTATCGCTTGTTTTCTCAGTGAACCTAGAAAAGAATTTGGAGGTCCCAATGGGGGAGATGGTGGAGATGGGGGACATGTTATATTTAAAGGTAAGAAGGTTACTATCTCTAGTACAGAGCTTTTCAGAGATAGATATATATATATACACACACACACACACACACACACACACATACATATATATATATATATATATATTTGTTTTCTGAGGTTTTCGCGGGTGTTTGTATGTAGGTCTTTGGTTATTCGGGTTTTCTCCCGCGTAAAATTAGAAGTGTCTTGGCAACGTTTCGACGGTCTCATTCGTCATCTTCAGGCTGGTGTTCTCGGCTTACATATATAAGCCCAAAGACCTACACATATATGTGTGTGTGTGTGTGTGTGTGTGTGTGTGTGTGTGTGT
>WNWU01000033.1:7408993-7445330 GCA_012654045.1 Ptyas mucosa | reverse complement strand
TCATGTGGGAACTTACGTTCATATATAGCAGTGTTTCTCAACCTTGGTAGCTTGAAGATGGATGGACTTCAACTCCCAGAATCCCCCAGCCAGCAGCGCTGGCTGGGGGATTCTGGGAGTTGAAGTCCACCCATCTTCAAGCTTCCAAGGTTGAGAAACACTGCTAAATAGGTAGATAGATAAAATTCTTCTTTGGCCAAGTGTGATTGGACACACAAGGAATTTGTCTTTGGTGCATATGCTCTCAGTGTACATAAAAAGACAAGATAAGATATATAAAGGGTTATTGCATAAGTAGAATTTCTGAAGCCTTGGCCAAAATATTCTTTACTGAGTTTGAAGTACTTCAAGCAGATAATGGTAATGTTTTACATGCCAGATGGATTTCTCCCTTCCCCCTGGGGAAATTATGAGGTACTGCTGTTATAATACCAGAATCAGATTTTTTACTCTTGGGTTAAGGATCAATGCAATAACCATTTCCACCCCTCAAATCTAGGCTTGGTAATAGAATTTGTACAAGTAATCCTCGACTTATGACCAGTCACATGATTGAATTTGGGACATTCAGCAACTGGCTGCACTTACAGCCATTAAGAATTATGGTGGTGCGGTGGTTAGAATGCAGTATTGCAGCCTGACTCTGCCAACTGCCAGCAGTTCGATCCTGACCGGCTCAAGGTTGACTCAACCTTCCATCCTTCTGAGGTCGGTAAAATGAGGACCCAGATTGTCGGAGGTAATATGCTCTGTAAAGCGCTTGGAGAGGGCTGTGAAGCACTATGAAGCGGTGTATAAGTCTAAGCGCTATTGCTAAGTGCTATTGCTATTGTAATTAACAATGTCCCGCAGTCACGTGACTGCAGTTTTGCCAAAATTGGCATTCATTTCCAGGTTTTCAGCAAAACTACACCCATAGAGTGTCAAGCATTTGCTTAATGACTTCAACAACCACTCTACCAGTGGTGGGTTGCCCCCAGTTCAGACCGGTTCACAAGAACCGGAAGTAAAACCGGCAGGAGGCCCCTCCCACCACTCCGGATGTCGTCATCAGCGATCTGCGCATGCCCACGCGATCCCGTTGCGAACTGGTATTAAAGATAAGTAGAACCCACCCCTGCACGCTACGATTATTGTTTTAATGGCTGCCAGGCAAAAGATTGTAAAATCAGTTGGACCGACCCTATTTACGACCGTCACAACTTACAACCATAAAAAGCAGGCTCCGTTACAGTCGTATGTCAAGAACTATGCAATCTTTTTTTTATATACTGCTTAGTAGGATCTGCTTCCTTTTATTCATTATTATTCCTTGATTGATTTAGTCTATTGTTTGATTGGGAAGAAGCAATTCATCGGTTTGTTTATATTAATTTGTAGTTCTGTACGACTGCAGAGAAAATAGCCCGTGCGAAAGGTTGTTGGAGAGCAACTTGAGTGTGACCAATATGCAAATGCATTTGTTAGGTTTTGTGTAAACCAACCCCTGGGTTGATTGCCAATGATACTTTCACATATTGAATTTTATAAAACATCTACACAGAGGGTTTTTTTTTTTGACATAAACACTTAGAATATTTGTAGGCGAATTATTATTTTCATACTGCTTCCTAAACTGAGGCACCCCTCTTAGTTGTTCTACGTCAGTGATGGTTAACCATTTTGGTGCCGAGCGCCCAAAGCACATGCGTGCACATGCAAATGCACGTGTGTGTGCCAGAGCCCCCAAAATGCAATGTGAGTGCCCCACTCGTGCCCCGCTTCCGCATGCACATATGTCCCCTGCGCATGCGGGAGCCCCCTGTGCATGCACCCCACTCGCACATGCGCCCCACCCCCTGTTTTGGCTTCCAAGTTGGTGCAGGAGGCTTTCCAGGCTCAAAATGGAGCATGGGGGGCCTCGTGCAGCCCCTCCGTGCCCCATTTTGGCTTCCACGTTGGTGCAGGAGGCTTTCCAGGCCCAAAATGGGGGCCCTGCGCCCTGTTTTGGGCCTGGAAAGCCTCCTGCACCTCCCCCGGCATGTGCCCCCCACATGCATGCACAGCAGAGACCCAAAGACCAGCTGGCTGGTGGAAGGCGGTAGAACTGGGCTGGGGCGACAGCTGGCGTGTCCGCAGAGAGGGCTCTGCATGCCATAGGTTCGCCGTCACGGTTCCATCACGGTTCTACGTTATTGAAGGTTCCGCACTCACTCAATCTGTTGTTTGTTTCCATGATTTTCTGATATTACAAAACAGACAATGCAAGTGATTGTGAAACATACAGACCAGTGATGGGTCTCTCCTGGTTCCGCCCGGTTCTGCCAAGCTGGCAGCGGTGACGATATGACAGCACCGAACCGGTTCTGGGCCCCTGACCCCCCCCCCCCGTGTTATTCTTACCTTTTATTTGGCCCCACCCCCAATCTATTGCTGCCTCCTGAGTCCCAGCTGATCAGCTAGAAGGAAAAAAAACTGTTTAAACTCTTGCTGCGGAGCTTCAAAGGGCCGCCCTACAGCTGTTCAGTGGTAAAAGGCAGTGTGGTGGTAGACCAATGCCTCCAAAAACAAATGAGTAGACCAGTGCCTGCAAAAACAAATGAGTAGACTGGTACAGCTGTGCAAGCAGTTAAAAGCCTGGTAAACCAGTACCTCTGCTAAATCCTAAAGACTTGTCACATGACCATCAAGCCACGCCCACAAAATAAGCCACGCCTACAGAACCGGTAGTAAAAAAAATTTAGAACCCACCTCTGATACAGACCATATATAGTAGCATTGATTTCATGTGCCTCATTTGCCTATTGTAGTTCTTGAGCCAATTTGCTCAAGCTCAATAATGCATTTCTAGCAGTTAAGTTGATCGATAGGTGGCTGCTAATAGACCTTTGCTTACTCTTATTTTTTATGCTTCAGTTATGATAAAACAAAGCACGGAAAACACTTTCTTTTTCTTTTGTTCAGCCCAGTGATTGTATCACATATCCTCATGCCATCTAAGGGCATTTTAATTTGTCATTTGGCTCTTTGACACAAGTGCGTTGACAAGCTGCTACACAACGGATTGAGTAGGAAGAAAATGTTAATCTTTACAAAGGTGGCTTTTGTGATGTTTGCTTTGCAAATAACACTCATTGGGGCTGCAATGGGCAACTCAGAGGTGTCATTTAGGCCCTTCTCAGCAATCAGCATAGCAAAAACAAATCAGAAACCATTCACCATAAGTACACTGACCTATGATCACAGTTGAGCTGCAGAATTGACTGATCAAGCTTGCCTACCTTGAGAGTAACAACCCACACGTTTTACCTGTCCTCACTTTTGTTTAATTCTATAACCTGCAAGAATGGTGAAAAAAGCTGGAAAGGAAAGAGATAGGAATATCAGGAAGGAGACCCCATCCCAACCCTAAAAGGATCTAACGGTAAAGAATGTAATGGTGAAGCAGTTTAAAGCTTCCTTTTTAACCTTTTTAACACATTCTTCAGCTCGGTCTCTGTAAACAGCAATGGCTCATGCCCAGTGGTGAAATCTGAACCGGTTTACTACCGGTTTGCTGGCTGCGCATGCGCGCTGCGAATCACTTCAACTGTTAAGTTAGTAACACGGTTGTTTAAGTGAATCCGGCTTCCCCATTGACTTTGCTTGTCAGAAAGTCACAAAAGGGGATGACATTTTTTTTTAATTTTTATTTTATTTATATGCCGCCCTTCTCCGGAGACTCAGGGCGGCTTACAGTGCGTTAAGCAATAGCCTTCATACTTTTGTATATTTATACAAAGTCAGCTTATTGCCCCCACAATCTGGGTCCTCATTTTACCCACCTTAGAAAGGATTGAAGGCTGAGTCAACCTTGAGCCTGGTGGGATTCGAACTTGCAGTAATTGCAAGCAGCAGATGTTAATAGATGTTAATAACAGGGTGCTTTAAACCACTGTACTACAGGCTCTGTTTTATGACCCAGTGTTGTGGCCTGTCAGCGGCCTGTGCAGATTGTAGCTGATTCCGACAACGAGGAGGCTGGTGTGGTCCTGCGTCAGCAGCCTGTGCAGCTGGCGCTCGAGTCGGACAGTGAGGAGGCTGTAGAGGTTGTGGTGCCAGAGGCAGGGATTCAACCAGGGCCTTCAGAACCTCCAGAAGCTCCTTTAAGTGAAGAGGACAAAGAGGAGGAGCCTCTTCTCAATGCACGGGCGCACAGAGCTGCCAAAAGGCAGGAGTGGTTCCTTAGGAGGAAGTCTCCTCAAGAGAAAGGCCTGGGGCTAATTGGCCATTCCCTTAGCCTATTTAAGAAGGAACACCGCTTGCAACAAGCTGTAGAGAACAACTTTAGTTCACTCTCTTTCCTGTCTGCAAAATTGCTTCTGGGCTTTCTGCCAACTCTAGTAAGAATGTGATTACCTTATCTTAGAATTCCGGTAGGCTGTTAAGACAGTTCATTAACAGCCTTTGAATGATAAAGACGAAGTTATTTGAGTAAAATAAGCTTTGTATAGAGTTTGTGTGTGCTGCGTTCTTTGAGGTCCGTAGCTAGGGCAGGACACCTGGGACACTGCAACCACCATAAATATGAGTCCATTGCCAAGCATCTGAATCTGATGACATGACCCTGGGGATGCTGCCACAGTCGTACGTGTGAAAAATGGTCATAAGTCACTTTTCTCCGTGTCGTCGTAACTTTGAAAGGTCCCTAAATGATTGGTTGTAAGTCAAGGACTACTTGTATTTTGCCACTCTAACTCAATATTCTGGCAACAGGGAAATGACGACAGCTTCTATCTTTTAGATGTTTTCACCAATCAGGATCTTTTCATATCCTGGTATTTTCATCCACTGTAATAGACAAAAGGATGTGAAATCATTCTACCCATTCAGTCTCCAGTTTGTTTCTCATTGACATATTGAACAACAAAGGTTCAGAACGTTAAACAAGGGCAATTGCAGAGAATCAAAATGATTGGATTGTATTAGTCCTCCTGAGGAAGTGGCTTGTTAGAAATGTATGCCTCAGTTAGGTTTGGGGATGGGGGTAAGAGGAAGCGGGGTGAAATCCAGCAGGTTCTGACAGGTTCTGGAGAACCGGTAGCAGAAATTTTGAGTAGTTCGGAGAACCGTCAAATGTCATCTCTGGCTGGCCCCAGAGTGGGGCGGGAATGGAGATTTTGCGTATCCTTCCCCTGTCACGCCACGCCTACCAAGCCACACCACGCCCACCAAGCCACACCCAGAGAACTGGTAGTAAAAATATTTGAATTCCACCACTGGAGTAAGCATCTAATAAACAAAGTCCACTAGAAGTTCCATTAGCTCCGTTTACATTGATTTATTTAGTATTTTGACATACAACTCCCTAACCTGAAGTATCTCGACTTGCAATTAGATATAAACAGTCAAGCTGCATTTTGTCTTAATGTGTTGCTAAGAACTTTGCCTCTTTATTGTTTAAGATCGACAGTTCCAGATGCAGTCTTGGGCATTTGCCTGTCTGCCCTTCACCCCCCCCCCCCCCCCCAGAAAGACACATGGAATTACTTTTGCATAGTTTCCTTCATTGTTCCTGACCTGTAGACAGAATCTTGCCAAATCAAAGGAGCTGGTTGCAATACTAGACTTTGGGATTAGCTAGGGATGAGCCTTCTTAACCTGCTTTCTCCCGACCAAACTTTCCATGTTTTGCTGTCCTTTTGCTATCTGAAAGTCACTTTTTTTCCAATGCTGTTATAACTTCAAATGGTCCCTGAATGAATGGTTATAAAATGAGGACTACCTGTACTTATTTCAAGGTGACTATCAAAATCTTTTGATATTGAGACTAGATTGTGGAAATGGTAAGATCTTCTCCATGAGACCCAGATCTTCCCAAGATAGATCTCCATGATACTTCATGTCAATAGTCCATGATACCCATTTTTATTTTATTTTTTGCTTTTACCGAAGTTGGTTTTTCAGTTTTGGAAGCAGAGAAAATTCTGTAAGAGCTGAAAATTGAAGTTGAAAGACTTTTTGGTCTTTCTTCTTCTTCTTCCTCTTCTTCTTCTCCTCCTCCTCCTCCTCCTCCTCCTCCTCTTCCTTCTCATCGTCTTCCCCTTCCCCTTCCCTCCTCCCTACCCCCCTTAAAGAGAACATCCTTATCCCAGAATTAATTTTTTACTCCGTAGGAAATTTACACAGCTCATTCAAAGGTCAGCGGCCATCTAGATGCAAGCATTAAATTCTGCTTCATGCATTTCACTGATCCATGATATGGTTTATTCAGCTTTGGTTAATTGATAAGCGAGAAATCACTAGTACCCTGTTGTCAGCAACATAAATGTGGCCATCAGGGGAGCTTGACAGGAGGGTGATTTTAATTTTCCTATCCTTGTAGACCAAAGCATCAGCCAGGATGCAGTTCAGTTAGTACTCATCATGTAACTTGCTTGGTTCTTTGTAAGATGTCCAACATGGCTGATTACCAGCTGTAATCAACACAGTTTAATGTACTCCCTTTGATGCTAAACCACTTCTTGGTTTGGCTACATTGGGGGTGCTATTTATCTCAGTAGGAACCTGTCTGTAGATCAAGACAACAAGTTAGGCCTTCTTAAATATGCCTTCATTTTCTGACAAAGAATACACAGGAGGGGTGTTTTTTCTCCCCCTGAGTTATTCCCAATATGTTCTTTTGTGCTGAGTCCCTATTCTATCTACTCTTAGGAAAGGAGCCAAGTATTTCTTTAAAGTTGCCATTTTTACATATATTTTTTTTAAAAAATGGCTTATTTATTGCCACCATTTTGTCAATGATGGTGTTCTGTTTTTTTTACTCTCTGAGTAGAAAGATAGCAATAATCAGTAATAATTGGTGTATAATTTTATTTTCCTTCTTATGTATAGAGGTCTGTGCTGATTTGTGGAGGCATTCATTGTCTGGCTTCTCCAGTAAGGTTCCTATAATCAGAAACCTTGGACTTAAGGTTTTTTCCCCCTTAATAGTTTATTGGATTCTGCAGAGGTGACATTTGATACAGAGCAAATATCCATGTACAGAATAGATATATGCATTTCATACTAGAGTAACATTCCTATTAAATATCTCAACTGAAAAGCGATCAGAGTGGACTGAGATGGCCCTAGACCAAAGCTAAAAGTTTAATGAGATTTGGGTGACTTTGGGCCAATCACCAGGAGACTGTGAGTTCTAGTCCCACCTTAGGCATGAAAGCCGGCTGGGTGACTTTGGGCCGATCACCAAGAGACTGTGAGTTCTAGTCCCACCTTAGGCGTCACATTGATATGGGAAGCCAACGAGAGTCAGTTTGGATAAAAGTTGTCCCTAGAATAAAACACTGATCTCCCTAAGACTAAAGGGAAGCCCTATCTTCTCTGCTGAGCTATTTCCCAGCAATGTTAGGCCAATTCTTCTCATGCCAGATGAGAGGGCAGAAACTGGTTCCCCCAAAATCAGGTGTAGAAGCTGGAGTTAAATTATGGGAATATGTGGGTTCTAATCAGTTCTGTTACTTAGCATGAAATCATCACACTTCTGCCTTCCTGAACAACCTGGAATTCAAAATCCTTCGCATCAGTTACAGTTGCTTATAGTTATTCTATATCTATTTCTTCTCAATTTATAGAAGTGTGAATATATTTATTTTCACCTTCGGACTGAAGATTCCAGGGTAATCTCCCTAACAGAAACAGGTTTCTGATTCAATTTCCTATTGCTACTTATGAAACTCATCTTAAATTGAAAATTCACTTCCTTATACTATCCCTTTCAAAGTTAACTTAGTGGAATATGTGCAATTATAAAACTGAAATGCTAGTACCAGTAAAATTCAAAAGCCAGTTTTTTAAAGAAAGAATGCTGACTCTGAAACAGTTAAAACTTATTTTTGAATAATAATATTATAAGCACTGAGAGTATCTAAAGTAGATTTATTTGGCTGCCTCTATATTCATGCATGTGTGCATTCATTCCAGTAGTGGGATTCACTTACCTTTGCTACCGGTTCGCAAATGTGAGCTGCCTTCTGCAATTGACTGATGGTGAATTTGTCAATGCCGACGGTGTTCAAATAGTACTCCAATTGTTTTGGGATAGCACTCTTATTTATGGTTTATTTATTTAATATTGATTTATTATTTATGGAAGCAGCATAACAAATTTGAATGAATGAATGCATACATGCATGCATTCCAGTCGTGGGTTGCCCCCGGTTTGGACCGGTTCGCAAGAACCGGAAGTAAAACCAGCGGGAGGCTCCGCCCACCGACCCCGAGGTCATCAGGAAGCTTTTACGCATGCGCAGAAGCGCGCGCATGGCCCCGTTGCAAACCGGTAGTAAAGGTAAGTAGAACCCACCCCTGATGCATACATACCATAATAAATAAATAAGGGAGAAAACACAGAGAATACTGGTTATGGAAATCACTAACCCAGATTTGCCCCTTACATTCCTTCATACTGTTTCCTTAATCTTCACATACTGTATCTGGGATGTTCTGCATTTTGGGATTTCAGTCTTTGTATAATGCAAACACATACAACTGTAGGACATCAGGGTGTGCAAAAGATTCTTCCTGAGCGGTAGGAAAAGTCCTGCCTGTGAATTAATATTTCAAAGATTGTTTGGTGCCAGGGAAACATCTCCTGAATGCAAATGCTTTGTGTACTTGGTTAATGTAAAGCAAAGTTATCGCTTGAGCTCCGAGGCATTGAAGGAGCATTTTATTAGAAAAAGCATCCCTTCTTAGCAACACCAACCCCAGACAGAACTTAACAAATAAAGATATCTGCCATGATTTTATAATGGATGACTGTATAAATTTTAATATTAGGATTGTCAGATATATACTGATGGTCGTGCTCATTCAGTCTATGCGGAAGTTATTTAGGCCATACAGTTTCAGGTTTAAAAGTTATTTTATTATTTACAAATATACAATAATGAACAGGGTGTCCTGCTGCATTTATTACCCTGACTGTATAACTCAGAGGTTGAGAGGGAGAGAAGTTCACTGTTGTCTCGCAGAGATGGATGGAAAGAATTAGGGAAGATATCCAATTGATTTGTGGGTATGACTCCAATAAGGGAGTTCATTGGTTTATACAGTCACATGGGATGTCTGTAGACTTTTCTTAACCCCTTCTGGTGCCTGGGGCATCATACGTAGGCAATATCTGACAGACCCCTTCTATTGCCAAGTGTGATGGAACAGTGCTCAAAGATAATAATAAACAAGTATAAGAAAAATAAATTATAAGTACAGTCCAACTGATTTGCAGTGGTTCCAATGTGTTTCACAAGGTACAGGTTTAGTTAAGAAATCAGCAATTTGATCCTTGGTATCGCAATAAACAAATTCAACAAAACCCTTTTTAACTAGGTCTCTCACATTTTTATAACGTATATCAATATGGCGAGATCTGAAGCTGACATCATCCCTGACCGAAGAGGCTATGACGGACTCATTGTCCTCGTGGAGAGTGATAGGTAGTGAAGGTTGTGTCCAAATGTCTGAAACTAATTCGTATATCCATGTGAGAAGTGTGCAAGCGTCAGAAGCACTGGCATATTCAGCTTCGGCCGTGGAATTAGCAATGAAGTTTTGGCGACAAACGCGCCAATCTATGGGGCAACCATTTAGGAAGTATATAAAGCCTGATGTGCTTTTTCTTGATTTTTCATCCCCTGCCCAATCGGCATCTGAATAACAGGTAAGTTTTGGGGTTACCCCTTCATCAGGTTCTAATAATAAGACCATATCTTTTGTATTATGCAAATATCTGAGTAACCTTTTCATAGCAACCCAATGTTGTTCTTTAGGCTCATCTACTTGTCTAGATAAGAGATTTGTACTTAATGATATATCGGGTCTACTCCATCTGCTGATATAAAGGAGTGATCCTATGATGGATTGATATTGAGCTTTATCATGATGCTTGTTACCGTCTAGATAAGCAATTTTATTATAGTCAGTGCGCATGGGTGTATCTGCGGGGTTGCAGTTTTCCATGCCACATCTTTGTAGCAGGTCTTCAATCTTATCCTTTTGTGAGAAGCAAAAACCTCTATCAGTTTTAAAAATTTGTACACCCAGATATTGGTCTATATGACCTAAGGTCTTTAAATTAACATGTTCTCTTAATTTGTTTGCAAATTGTTTGCTGGATTGTTCGTTGGGCCCGATATAAATCAAATCATCAACATAGATTAAAATAATTTCTTTTCCCCCTTCATAAGGTTTTGTCATTACGCACTGGTCAGATCGAATTTGATTATACCCCATTGATTTTAAAGTTTTGGTAAGGCAGTCAAACCAGAGCTTGCCCGATTGTTTTAAGCCGTATAACCCTTTGTGTAGCCTCCATGTTTTGCCGAACTCAACTTGGAACCCTGGTGCCCCATTGACATAAATTTCCTCCTCTAATGGTGCATGGAGGTATGCGGTTTGGACATCAAATTGATAGACTTCTTGATTTGAGATAATGGCTGAAGTCAGTGCCGTTTTTACGCTTTCTGGTTTTACTGTGGGGGAGTAAGTTTCATCATAATCTTCGGGAAAGCGTTGGGCAAAACCTTGGGCTACAAGGCGTGCTTTGTATAGATATGTGTTGTCAGGGAGTGTTTTAATTTTGTAAACCCATCGAGTGCCAATTGGGTGTTTGTGTTGTGGAGGTGTTGTTTTTGTGAATACTTTTAAATTTATTAAACAGTCCATTTCTTTGGACATAGCGTCCCACCATTTTAATTGTTCTGATTCCGGTAATTGGAGCATGTGTTTAAAATTTTTTGGAGTGATGGGTATTTGGTTTGTCTGTGTCACATTGTTCACGTCAAATCTTTTAGGTGGGATGCCTTGTGTAATTCGTTTGGATTTTCTGATTGGTAGTTGTGTATCTGTGTTGTTTGTTCGAGGTGTAACTTTTGGTGTTGTTGTTTGTACATGTTGAATTCTCTGTGGTGTATCTGATGTATTTGGTTCTTGGGTTAATACGTATGAGTCATTTGAGTGTATTTTGGTCCAGTTGTGGTTTTCTATGAATGTGGCTGAACGGGAAATTATTACTGTGTTGTTGTTTTTTATGAATCGATATGCTTTCGAACCTGGTGCATATCCTACGAAACGTAATTTTTTGGACACCTCATTCCCCTTCCGTCTGAGTGGTTTGGGGATATTGACATATGCAAAGCAGCCAAAAACGCGAAGATGTGTGAGGTGTGGTTGAGTACCATATACAAGAAAATAGGGTGTTTGGTTAATAACCTTATTCCATGTGCGGTTAAAAGTGTAATTGACATATGCAAGGGCTTCTGCCCAATAGCTAGGGGGTACATCAGCATCTAACATGACGCTGCGCATCATGGTCTGTAAGATTCCATTTTTCCTTTCACAAATCCCGTTCTGCTGGGGGGTAAAAGGAGATGTTTTGTAATGTATAATGCCTTTGGAGTCAATCCAGTTTTGAAATTGTACAGATGTGAATTCGGCTCCACAATCTGTTTGAATTTTCTTTAATTTGATGTTGTGTTGGTTTTGTATGAGAGTGTAAAAATTTTTTATTTTTTGAAAGGCTTGAGATTTTTCAGTAAGAGTATAGATATGTCCAAAACGACTGAAATCATCGACTAAATTCAAAAAATATTTCCGTTTGCCCAAAGAAAGTGGAAAAGGGCCTACAATGTCAATGTGTACCAATTCGTATATGTGTTTTGATCGTCTAGTGCTGGTGTGGGGAATTGGGGCTGCCTTTGATTTTGCAGCTTTACAAATCTCACAGTCAAGTTGGATAGGGCAATCCTTAGTGCAGACGCCTTGGGAAAATTTTTGAGTATTGTCTACAGCAACAGTATTGGCATGTGCTAAACGTCTGTGTAATAAATGGGCACAATTATCATGTAAAGGTTCACCTATATGAGTTTGAATTTTTGTTTTCGAGGTTCGTTGGTTTTGTGATGTTGGTGAAGTTGGAGAGAGGTGTGGTATGGTGTGTTGGTCATTATGTGAGTCGGAAGTGTCGTGTGTATTGATATGGTGAGGTGTGGTACCTTCGTGGTGGGTGGCAGGGGTACGGTCGGGATGATTGTCAGGGTCAGGTCTCGATGAGGATTGAGGTAGTTGAGTCGTGGGTGAGGAAGATGTAAAGGAATCTGGAATAAGAAAGGGTAAATCATTAATGACAGAAATATTGGCAATAATATTGTTATCATGTTTGGATTTTATAAAACCGTGTTGATCATCAAGAGATACTGTAAAACCGATTTTACCTAATTTTGAAGTACTCAAAATATTGTGGCCAAAGGTAGGTGTATAGAGCACTTGACTAATTTCCCCTATACCGGGTATAAAGATAGATCCTTCATACTCAACTGTATTGGAAGTACCATTTGCTGCTGTAATAGAGATATTGGTTGGGAGAATATCATATAATATGGATTTGTCATTGGTGGTATGGTGTATGCTTCCAGAATCGATGACCCATAGGTGCGTGGTGTCACGCAGGTATTGTTGGGTGTTGGGAAATATGCCAAGTGTTTGGGATTCAGAGTTAGAATATATAGATTGTTCAGTAGGTTGTCCCCTTCTGTCTTTATAATCTTTGTGTGTGGGACCCTTTCTAATGTAAGATTCAGTGTGCATGGATCTTTTAGGTTCAGTATGTTCTTTGATAGTATGATATCTTTTGTTAGTCTTGTCTGTAGGGGTGTATTCCCTTGTATCATGAGTGTGGGTGATGTTATCACCGTGTGGAGGATGGGAGTTGTAGGTATGATAACGTCCTCTATAGTTACAATAATTAAAATTATTTTGATATTGAGAGGGGTGGTTCTGCCAGTTTTGGCAGAAGGGTTTGTGTGAAGAATGTGAAGGATGGGAATCATGTTTAGAATAAAAGGGGTGGTCAAAAGAAGTAAGGTATCTATCAGTATGGTAGAGTCTTCTATCATAGAGAGGTTCAGATGTATATTTATAAGCATTAGATCGTCTCCTATCTTCATCTATTAATTTGGATTTGATTTCAGCGACGGTGTACATGTGGGTGGGTAGGGAGTGGAGACTATTTATGAATCCTGACCAACCAGGAAAGTGTTTAATAGAATTAAAAATGATACCAATCATGGCAGTTTCAGGTACAGGATGATTGCGTTGAATCAGTTGTTTTCGCATGGATTCGAGGTGGAAAAGATGTTTGGCCATAGATGTGCCTGGTTTATATATGGTGCTATAAAAGTCACCGGCAAGAGTAGCGATAGTTGCAGGCGAGGGTGTGTTGTAATGTTTTTGTAGGTATTGCCATACTTCTTGTGCAGTAAAACCTGTAGGTATAGAATGAACAATATCACTTTCTAAAGTTGACATAAGAGTGGCATAAACACTATTGTGAAGAAAAGTTAAGTCAGATGACCAAGGTTTGTTAGGGGGAGATTCAATAATAAGGAATGTGCCTTCTCTTAAAAGATGTAAATGAGTTTCATGTTCCCAAGTAGGGAAATTATTACCTGAGGTTTGTAATTTTTTGAAGTTTGGTGATAAAGGTAATGGGCCATGTTGTTTAAAATGTTGCAAAACAGTTTCAAGTTCTAAAGATAAATTTACATTAGTACATAAAGACAAGGAATTATTAGTTTCAATATTTAAATCATTACAGTTTACAGTAATAGAAGGCTGAAATGAGTTACTGTTAGCAGAGATAGGTAATTGAACGTTGGATTGTTGATTGGAGTCGTTTGGTGTGAGAGAAGATGTTGTAGGTGATTCAACGATAGGAGGAATAATGGAGATGGTGGTTGTAGTTTGATTCGGAAGAGCTGCTGCGACAGCGTCGGCTGCAGTAGAAGGTAGGTTGGCTTTTGATGCAAAGGCTGCAAAAATCGTGTGAATTTGTTGTTTGGACGGGGCATCGGTGATGTTGGAGGCGGCAGCAGCAGCGGTGGCAGCATCTTCGGCGATGAGGGGGGGGAGCGAGGCGGCAGCTGCAAAAACTGAGAAAGATCTTTTTACATTGGAAACAATATTGGTATCAGTAGAAATATTTGCAGCTGCTACAGCTGCAGCGGTGTAGATAGGGAGGTCTGCAGCGGCAGCAAAAATAGAAAAGTTCTGAAAATTGGAAAAGAAATTGGGAGGATTCGAACTCGGTGCTCTGGATGAAGAAGATAGGGAATCAGTCTGAATATCTCCAGTTGTGGGGTGGGTAGGAGGATGTATGGGGGTAAGGGGGTTGGTTGAGACCTTGTGGTCTGAAGTGGTAGACATCATTTTGTTTAAAGTGTGGTCATATAAATTGTCGGCCATTTTGGGGACCGCATGGTGGGGTATGGGGGCGGCCATTTTGTCAGCCATTTTTGAAGCCATGCTTTCGGAAAAGGTGGAAGCCATTTTGGAAGCCATAAAGTCAGTAGGTGGAGAGGGAGGATTTGTAATAAAATGGGTGTTTAAAAGTTCAGTCTGGGAATCTGTGGGTTGAAGCAAAAAATTGTCGCTTACCAGGTCTGGTGAGGTTGAAAGGGTGTTTAACAGTTCAAGAGTTCTTTGAGGAGTCCAGCCTGCATTTAGCAGGCCTGTCGCATGTAAAGCTTGATATAAATGCTGTTTTGGAGAAGCTTGAGAAAATAAAAATTGGTCTGAAGTTGGAGGGTTGGAACATACAAGGGATTCAGAAGGTTGAAGTCCTTGATGAGAGTCATGAGGTGGAGTAGAATGGAGATCGAAGCAAGGTTGTTGTAAGCGTGGGTCTGGTCTTTCGGTGTTCGAGTGAAGAGAAGGAAAAAAAGTTGGGTCCTTTTGTAAAGAGGTTTGTACTTGCTGTGTAGCTTCAATAGAAAGTTTTTTTAGTCTTTTGGTTAATGATTGGTGCTGTTTTGTTAAAGATATGGTTAATGCATCAATCTCTTGTAAAGATAATTCGTTCAGGTTCAAGGATTCCATGTTAGGTAAAACGTTCTATGATTTAAAAAAAATTACAAAAAATTCATAGACCTGAGCAATAATTCTCCATCGTCTGCTACCATTTGTCAGATATATACTGATGGTCGTGCTCATTCAGTCTATGCGGAAGTTATTTAGGCCATACAGTTTCAGGTTTAAAAGTTATTTTATTATTTACAAATATACAATAATGAACAGGGTGTCCTGTTGCATTTGTTACCCTAACTGTATGACTCAGAGGTTGAGAGGGAGAGAAGTTCACTGTTGTCTCGCAGAGATGGATGGAAAGAATTAGGGAAGATATCCAATTGATTTGTGGGTATGACTCCAATAAGGGAGTTCATTGGTTTATACAGTCACATGGGATGTCTGTAGACTTAGAAGACTTAACCCCTTCTGGTGCCTGGGGCATCATACGTAGGCAATATCTGACAAGGATTGATGAATTGATTCATGACATGCCATCAAGTTGCTTTCGATTCCTAGCAACCAATAGACAGATTTCCCGTCACTTCATAGAAACTTGGATGATGCTCTTTGCAAAGTTTGGTTTTGTATTTCACGATGTTTGTATTCAAATGCTTATAATGAAAAAGGCAGCAAAGTTGCAAGCCGTCAAAAGCAGTCTCATTTAAATGAAAACGTTTAAAGGTCAAGATTTCCACATGGACGTTGTTATTATTTTTTTTAGGAAAAAATTGCAAAATGTTAACTGTAAAACGCAGCTTTTTCAAAATGGTTCATCCCGAAGCCTCATTCAGGAGCGCATTTTAAAGGTTGCATGACTCGTTTAGAAGAATTGCAAACAGCAAGAGAACTTATTACAGTGAGACAGAATGTTATTGGACAGAAATTTCTCCTCTTGAGCTAGAACAATGTTATGCAAAGTAGAAGAGCTATACATCAGATATGAAAGTCAGAAAATCAATTCCAAACACTTGACTCATGGACCAATTCAGTATGGATCACTTGAGATCACTTTCGGAATCTGATTTTGTTGTACCTGAAGATTGTTGTTGTGAGGCACAAAGATGAGATTTGCAGTGACAATACCTCATTCTGTGGGAAATACTTTTCCAATTCTCAGTCATGCTGAAAGTTATGTGTGAAGACGAAAAAGAATTTGTTAGGAGCAGTACAAGCAGTCCTCGACTTACAACCACAATTGAGCCCAAAACTTCTGTTGCTAAGCGAGACATTGATTAAGTTAGCTTTGCCCCATTTTATGACCTTTCTTGTCTTAGTTGTTAAGTGAATCACAGTAGTTGCTAAAGTAGCAACATGATTGATAATTGAATTTGGCTTCTCCATTGACTTTGCTTGTCAAAAGGTCGCAAAAGGCGATCAGATGATCCCGGGACACTCAAACCATCTTACTACATGCCAATTTAAAGCATCCAAATTTTTAATCATGTGACCACGGGAATGCTGCAACTGTCGTAAGTGTGAAAAACAGTCACCAGTCACTTTTTTTCAGTGCTGTTGTAACATCAAACAATCACTAAATGAATGATTTAACAATTGCAGTTATTTACTTAACAATTGTGGCAAGAAAGCTTGTAAAATGGGGCAAAACAATGTCGACTGGCGGCCCCCAGGGGGAGAGCCTTCTCTGTGGGAGCACCCACTATCTGGAACGATCTCCCCCCAGAGATTCGGCGGATCCCGGACCTTCGTGCTTTCCGCCGTGAGTTAAAAACTTTTTTATTTCATCAAGCGGGCCTGGCATAGTATCTCCCCTTTTTATAAGAAAATTTTAAATTGTATAATCCAAATTTTTAGATCTGGGATTTATATATTTTTTAAAAAATGGGTTTGAATTGTTGGGCAATTGTTTAATTTGGTTTTAATTCGGTTTTAAATTTTGTATTTATGTTTTTTATCTCTGCCTGTTCACCGCCCTGAGTCCCCTCGGGGAGAAGGGCGGTATATAAATCAAATAAACAAATAAACAAACAAAATTCACTTAACAACTGTCTTGCTTAGCCGCAGAAATTTTGGGCTCAGTTGTGACCATAAGTTGAGGACTACCTGTGGCAGGGTTTGTGTGTGTATGTTTGAATGAGTCTTAAATCCTGGTTGCGAACTGGTAGTAAAGGTAAGTTGAACCCATCCCTGGTCCAATTATGAGACGTTCTTTTGTTATGAGAACAGGCTATCTCTTTCTCAAGCACCTGCAGCGGTGACCTTGGTGGCTTCCAGGCTCTCATGATTTCTGCATGCATTCTCCACGTTCTGTTTTCCCTTTCCCTCCCTCCAATTCATTGGCAAGTTGAAAAGCATTCAGGCTTGAAAGAAGCAAAGCAGTTCAATCTTGACAGAGTGCCTATAGGTTAATTGCTGGTTTAAAGCGAGATATTCTGTAAATATGGAAGTCCCCTCTCCTCGGTCAGCATTTAGGTTGGCAGCAATAACATGTCCTCAAAAAATCTATATCTGTTCACTAGTTCCTAGAGTTTTCTAACTCTGTTTTAGCCTAAGGTATATTTTGTCTCCAATATGATTACTTGTACTTGTGATGTCTTGGTGATGTGTGGAAATTGAAAAAAAAAGGAGGGCAACGTTTTCATCAGAAGGAAATTGTGTTTGTGGTGTCCTGGGAAACTGGAGCTGATCTTCAATACGTTTGTGCCTTAACAAAAATTGTTCTTCCTTTCTTTTCTAACCCTCTTACTCCCGGATTTTTTTCTTTTCTTTTTGGTCCTCCGACTCAAATAAGAGAGATTTCTAATGGGATTCTCTATTAGAATTATTTTATTTGGTAATGCCTTGGTAAGGCCACACTTGGAATATTGCATTCAGTTTTGGTCGCCACGATGTAAAAAAGATGTTGAGACTCTAGAAAGAGTGCAGACAAGAGCAACCAAGATGATTAGGGGACTGGAGGCTAAAACACATGAAGAACGGTTGCAGGAACTGGGTATGTCTAGTTTAATGAAGAGAAGGACTAGGGGAGACATGATAGCAGTCTTCCAATATCTCAGGGGCTGCCACAAAGAAGAGGGAGTCAAGCTATTCTCTAAAGCACCTGAGGGCAGGACAAGAAGCAATGGGTGGAAACTAATCAAGGAGAGAAGCAACTTAGAACTAAGGAGAAATTTCCTGACAGTTAGAACAATTAATAAGTGGAACAACTTGCCTGCAGAAGTTGTGAATGCTCCACACTGGAAATTTTTAAGAAGATGTTGGATAACCATTTGTCTGAACTGGTGTAGGGTTTCCTGCCTGGGCAGGGGGTTGGACTAGTAGACCTCCAAGGTCCCTTCCAACTCTGTTATTCTATTCTATTCTGTTTAAATGTGATTAAGCTATGGACAATGGTGGAGAAATACGTTTTTTTCAGGATAATGCTAATATTAATGCTGATTACCCTTTGGAAGGACACAACAATCTAAAGTTATTGTATGTTATGCATTGAATGCTGATCAGCCATTGATAGATATATGGCTGTTTATTAAATCCAGATGAGTCAATCTTTTCCTTAAATATGGACAAATTTTGTGCAAGGAAGAAGGCTGGGTTATTTGCATGAGATAATATAATTGCTAAATCAATGGTTATAGAGGAGACAGCTGTGATATTACAGACAAAATATCCATGTTTTGATTATCTTATTCATAAAATCATACTGTTTGGGGACCATTCATTTCCTCTTGTTTCTTGAATAATATAAATCAGAAAGTTCAGTTCCACTATTAAGTTCCTTTCTCCAAGCAGGCTGATCATTTATCTCATTTTAAAAAATAGTCCAGCAAAATGTCACTTTTAATAAATAGAAGAAGTTTGCCGGTTTAACTTTTTTTGGTAACGAACGGTATTCTCTTTTTTTCTCTATATCTCTTCAATTTTCAAGTTTCCCCATCCCTCCCCCAAAAAGCTATGAATTTATTAAATTTTAGTTCCCAGATCAAAAATAATTATGAATGTATTCTGCATTATTTAGGGGGGAAATCATTAATATGAAATAAAATTCTTAATTTGGAGAGCAAAGCTGCATTATGCACTAGCTAATATCAATATAAAGCCTCTTTTAAATAGGGCATGTTCGACACTCTTATTTAACCAAGGGGGTGGGGGTGGAAATAGCATGGATTATGCATTTTTAGCTCATGTCACCCTTGATTTCTTAAGTTGTAGGTTTGATTTGCAAAAGTAGTAGAACACCCCCAGGGGGAGAGCCTTCTCTGTGGGGGCACCCACCCTCTGGAACCAGTTGCCCCCAGAGATAAGGAGAATTCATGACCTCAGTGCCTTCCGCCGTGCCCTCAAAACACATTTTTTCCAACAAGCCGGGCTGGCTTAAGAAGAAATTTTAAATATTTTAATTGGTTTGCTATTTTAAATTTTGGAGCCAAATTTATATATATTTTAATTGTTTTTAATATTTGCATTTCATGTTTTTATTTCTGGCTGTACACCGCCCTGAGTCCTCAGGGAGAAGGGCGGTATATAAATTGGAAATAAAATAAAAAAATAAAATAAATAAATCTTATCTTCTAATAAAGAAGAATATTTGTAGCTCAGGCTTGACGTAAGGGATCCTTGATGCTCCCTGAAGTTCGTTGTTTTCTTGCAGATGTTTATTTTATTTATTTATTTATTTATTGGTTTGATTTATATGCCGCCCTTCTCCAGAAACTCAGGGCGGCTTACAATGCGTTAAGCAATAGCTTTCATACTTTTTGTATATACCTGCTTAGTAGGGCTTTCGGGGGGCCCTAAGCAGTATTCTTTTTTATACAAAGTCAGCTTATTGCCCCCACAATCCGGGTCCTCATTTTACCTACCTCGGAAGGATGGAAAGCTGAGTCAATCTTGAGCCTGGTGAGATTTGAACTTGCAGTAATTGCAGGCATCTGGTGCTACTTAACAGCACTTTAGTCTGCTGCGCCACCAAGGTTCTTACCCAAGGTTTCGTTACCCAAACTAGGTAACATCACCAGCACTGATGATTATGGAGATTCTCAGTCATCCAGCTCATAGTTATCCCAAAGGAGCTTCCCCCCCCCCCAAGTGGCAACTGGACTTGTTTTTTCTTTGAAGACATTTCGCTTCTTGTCCAAGAAGCTTCAGAGATGAAAGAAAGTCCAGTTGCCTCTTTTAAAAAATGCACCTTTGGGACAGCACTGATGATGTTACCCTTCATCTCGTATCTTCTCTCCAGAATTATGAACTACCTCTCCAGGGATGGGTTTCACTTACCTTTACCACCGGTTTGCCCCCTGCACGCATGCACTGTCCGCGCATGTGCCATGCCTTCTGCAAATGCACTTTGCTTGCTCGCACACCTTCTACGCATGCTCCTAGCCTCAAAAATATGCCTAAATAGCATGATTTGGAGCTGGAGAAGGGTGGGCAGGGTGAGCCTCGTGGGCGGGCACACCCACGATTACCACTACCGGTTTGCCCAAACTAGTGCGAACCGGCTGAATACCACCTCTGCATCTCTCCAACACCTAGTCTGAATCGATGGGGATGTGTTCTGCCCCAGCTACGGATCCCAGAGAATGCAGCACACGCAAGCTATAAACCAAACTCAATTTACTTCCAAACGTAGTTTTTTACAAATGCAGGCTGTTAACTAAAACGTCCTTAACAACCTGCCAGAAATTCCACAGAAAGTTAAAGTCTTACGAGAGTTGGCAAAAAGCCCAGAAGCAAGGTTTGCAAAGAAAATCCAGATTCAATGATCATCGAGCGAACATGCGTTGTTTCCTGCAACTTTTACAAGCTGTGTGCAAACTTAAATAGGCTAAGGGCGTGGCCAATTAGCCCCAAGCCTTACTCTCGAGGAGACCTCCTCCTGAGTAACCACTCCTGCCTTTTGGCAGCTCTGCGTGCCCGTGCATTGAGAAGAGGCTCCTTCACTTCATCCTCTGCATTTAAAGGAGCTTCTGGAGGTTCTGAAGGCCCTGGCTGAATCCTTGCCTCTGGCACCACATCTTCTCCAGCCTCCTCACTGTCCGACTCGAGCGCCAGCTGCACAGGCTGCTGGCACAACACCACAACAGCTTCCTCGTCGTCGGGATCAGTAACAATCTGCGCAGGCCACTGGCAGGCCACAACAGGATGCTGCAGCAGACGTAAGTGTGAAAACTGGTCCTAAGTAACTTTTTTAGTGCGGTTGTAACCTCGCACGGTCACTAAATGAATGGTTGTAAGTCAAGGACAACCTGTATTTGCAACCTGCCATAAGTAACGGACGCTGTGGGATGTTTCTGCTATCAAACTGGAGAACTGGAGAAAGCTTGTAATGAGTTTGTTGCCGATTCTACAGATTCCCAGGAAATATATATATTTTTCTTCTTGAAAGGTTTTACATTCTGGTGATTCCTTTGAATAGATTAATGTGAAGATACTTATTTGTTTTTATATCTCGTTCCCATGACCTTGAGTGAGGATATTTCCCATGCATAAAATCAGTAATCCTGGACCCGTGATCTCAATGTTATCTCCCAGGTTGCTTTTGAAAAGTATTTGGCATATTCTAAAATATGACCAAGTTAAGATGAAGGCCCCGAAACATATAGTTTAAAATCAAACATTGCAGATGTCTCTGGGGGGTCACTAGAATTTAAAACACTTTCCTGTGGCAGAATATTTTGCAGAACCGTAAGTGAATCACGGTAAATAAAATAATCATTCCAATGTCGTTTGCAATACCTGAGAAGTGCTTGGAAGGTTTATAGGTCTTATTTTTCTGGAATTTGTGATGCTCTTTCTTTCGTCGTTGTCCCCCCTTCTCTCAAACAGATGACGATTTGTTTTTCTATAGCTGATTAAACAGCAAATGTGATGCATGCATTCATGTAGAAAGAGGCCTCAACACAGTGATGAAATCCTACCGATTCACACCGGTTCGGGAAAACCAGTAGTGATAAAAACTACCGGTTCGGGAGAACCAGTAGTAAAAAAAACCTACTGGTTCCTCCGAAGCGGTATTTCCGACAATCAGGTCTGCCATGTGGCAGTGGAATAAGACTGAGCCATAAATAACTATATATTTATTTATTTATTTTCAAATTTATATACCGCCCTTCTCCCTGAGGACTCAGGGCGGTGTACAGCCAAATAAAAACATACAATACAAACATTAAAAACAATTAAAAAATATCTCTGTTTGGCCCCAAATTTAAAAAGACAAACCAATTAAAATTATTAAAATAATTTGTTAAGCCAGCCCGGCTTGCTGAAATAAGAAAGTTTTAAGGGCACGGAGGAAGGCGCCGAGGTCTTGGATTCTCCTTATCTCTGGGGGCAGCTGATTCCAGAGGGTAGGTGCCCCCACAGAGAAGGTCCTCCCCCTGGGGGTCACCAGCCTACATTGTTTGGCTGATGGCATCCCAAGAAGGCCCTCTCTGTGGGACCACACGGGTCGTTGGGAGGTCGTCGGTGGCAGCAGGCGGTCTCGAAGGTAACTAGGTCCTATGCCATGGAGTGCTTTAAAGGTTGCGTTCTATGGTTGCGTTCATTCTAGAATTAGAACAGATGGGTCACAAGCATGCACGAGGCATGTTGGTTTAGGTTTGTTGCTCCTTGGGAAGGATCTGGATGCCCTCTTCCACAACAGTTCATCTGTAAAGGTAAAGGTTCCCCTCGCACATATGTGCTAGTCGTTCCTGACTCTAGGGGGCAGTGCTCATTTCCGTTTCAAAGCCGAAGAGCCAACGCTGTCTGAAGACGTCTTCGTGGTCATGTGGCCGGCATGACTAAATGCCAAATGCGCACGGAACGCTGTTACCTTCCCACCAAAGGTGATCCCTATTTTTCTACTTGCATTTTTTATGTGCTTTTGGACTGCTAGGTTGGCAAAAGCTGGGACCAGTAATGGGAGCTCAGCCCATTACGTGGCACTAGGGATTCAATCCGCTGAACTGCCAACCTTTCAATTTACAAGCTCAGCATCTTAGCCATTGAGCCACCGCTTCCCTTAGTTCACCTGTAACCCACACCAAACCATCACATGATCAATCCCACCCTAGTTCTAGTTCTGTTTTAGGCATAAAAGCTATCTGGGTTACTTTGGGCCAATCGCCAGGAGACTGTGAGTTCTAGTTCTGCCTTAGACAAGAAAGCTAGCTGGGTGATATTAGGCCAATCACTAGTAAACTGTGAGTTCTAGTTCTGCCTTAGGCAAGAAAGCTAGCTGGGTGATATTAGGCAATCACCAGGAGACCGTGATTTCTAGACCTACCTTAGGCATGAAAACCAGTTAGATGTCTTTGGGCCAGGCACTCTCTTTAACTCACAATGTCAGACTTTGGAAACATGCCAGTTGGCCTATTCCTCTCATAACCAATGGACCAACATTCATTTGATCCAAAAAATAGTGGACCTTGCATTGTGGAAAAACGCAAGGAATAAAAAGAAAAAAATATGAAGTTTCTGGAAGACTAGCATTTTTTGCTTTAGAAAGCACCGATGCTCCAGGAAGTTGATATTTCTCTGGTAAACAGTAATAACAAGGCTCAAATTTAGTCTTCTGATCTGTCTTATAGCTCAAGACGTAATGGGCATGAAAGCAGTGACCAATGACCAGGTGGGAAGTCAAGCTCACAATAATGGCTGCTAAGAGATGGGCAGATCCTTTTCCATGACAGCATCATTACCTGTCTTGTCACTAAAATGCCATAGACTATTCAGATGAGAAGATGTGTATCAGGGAAGAAGGGAA
The DNA here is from genome assembly GCA_012654045.1 of Ptyas mucosa. NCBI lineage: Eukaryota > Metazoa > Chordata > Lepidosauria > Squamata > Colubridae > Ptyas > Ptyas mucosa. The sequence goes on along the minus strand of WNWU01000033.1, from coordinate 7,421,764 downwards.
ATAGGGCTTTAACAGCAGAACAACTAAAAATAGTTTCAATGCAGCAATAGCACTTAGTGCTTTACAGCCCTCTCTAAGCGGTTTACAGAGTCAGCCTATTGCCCCCAACAATCTGGGTCCTCATTTTACCAGCCTCGGAAGGATGGAAGGCTGAGTCAACCTTGAGCCTGGTGAGATTTGAACTGCCAAATTGCAGGCAGCCGGCAGTCAGCAGAAGGAGCCTGCAGTACTGCACTCTAACCACTGCGCCACCAAGAGCTGGGACCCTGCCTCATATACACCAGTAGGCTGAAAGTAGGAAAGTAATATATCGTGCGATTTCCTTCATTTTAATTGGGATTTTCTCTAATTTATTAATTTGCTCACTTGCTTGGTTAAACTTGTCAGAAACTATTGGTACATTTTGCTGCTTCTCTGCTTGTTGGGTTTCATTTAATTTGTTTTTCACGGCATTGTGAACTTGTGAAAGTCTCTGACCTTCTTAAATGGAAGAAGCTGCATAAACACAACATCCTGAATCTCATACAGTGCCTGCACAAAAACTTGCAGACATGTCTCTGGAAGGTGTTTGATTTCAATTTCATGGTCCAATTTTATACATGCAGAGTTTCTCCCTCATTTCTTTAATCTGTTATTTCGCATACAGCTTGGGGGAAAAAAATCACAACTTCCATTAGACTTTTTAGGCTGCTAATTATGTGGTTGGAACAATTATGATTATATTTAGTTAATCCACAGTTAATTCTCAAATGCTGAGTTCATAAACAGTATAAAAGGCCTGGCATTTCAGCAAACAATGTTAGCCACTCTTTGCATTTCACTAAATGAGCATTAATGTCCCCTCGTCAATGTAAGCTGTTGCTGGAAATCTGTAATGTTTTTCAAACACATCCATTACGATATTAAAACCCATTTCCTATAGCATGTTGAATTGCACAAACTTCCGTACTCTTGAGGTGATTAGCCAAACCCCATATTCCAAATCCATATAATTGTTACTGCTTATTTCTGGATGGACAAAACATATTGCAATTGCAAATTGATTTTTTTATGCATGACGGTTATTTTCCATTTCGCTTTCATTTTTTTGAACCACATATGAGTATCTTTCAAATAAACTTAAATAACATGGGGAGGGAAAAAGCCCACAAATAACTATGATTGTTTAATTAATAATAGCATATTGTAAGTTGTTCGGATCGACTGCTATCACGCTGCGTATACACAGACCCAAGCCTGATGCCTCATCACATTGGGGGACAGGCTTAAAAAAACAAGAAAGACACATTATGATTCTTCCAGGCAGTTTTCTTTATTGTTCCTCACCTATAGATTATAGCAAACTAAAGATAAAGTTTTCCTCTGTCTAGTTCAGGGGTCTGCAACCTTAAATACTCAAAGAGCCATTTGGACCCGTTTCCCACAGAAAAGAAAACACCGGGAGCCACAAAACCCGGGTGGGTGTGGCCAACTCGATGTCACTCACTTCCACCAGTCACATGACCCCCCCAGCCACGCCTACCCAGACGGTCATTAGGGCAGAGAACCAGTTGTTAAAAAACACAGGGAACCACAAAATCCTTTTGACATATCTCTTTTTCCCCTCCTTCTTTCTCTCCCCTTTCTCTCCCTCTCCCTCTTTATCTCTCTCTCCCCCTCTCTCTGTATCTCTCTGTCTCTGCCCTGGCTGCTTCTCCATCCCCCGCCATCACCCTTACCTTCTCAGGCCAGGCGAGGAGTGACTGGGAGGGGAGGGTGAGGGGCGGGGCCAGCCAATGGTGGGATCACCTGACAGGGAGCCACAGCAGAGGGTCCAAAGAGCCGCATGCGGCTCCGGAGCCACAGGTTGCTGATCTCTGGTCTAGTCACGTCCAACACAAGGACAGTGTTCATCTCCATTTCCTAGCCGAGGGAGTTAGCATAGTCTAAACATGCTTCCATGGTCATGTGGCCAGCCAACCGAGGTGCATCTTCCCACTGAAGTGGTACTGTTCTGACCTAGGCTTCACAAAAGCACAAAGCAGACTCCTTGTTCCGACAAAACCCCTTTTTATGAAGCTAATATGAATTCCTCTCATTCACATCCAGCAAAGTCCCGGCAAACAGTCTTTCCAGGGTGAATTTACAACCACAGACCTTATCAGGCTTGGAGAGCTGCCAGGCCGATATCTTCCAAAAGCAATGCTGTACGAGAAAATACTTGGCAAGGAGTCTCTGAGAGTCACGAACAGATCTTCACACTAATGAAATGAACTAATTGTCTCCTACAAACACCACTCCCCTTTCACTACTCTTTATTCCCTATGGGAGGGGCCATTCACCATCCACCTGTGCCTTTACTCCCGAGTCGGCCCTTGTTCCTTAACTGTTCCCTTCTCCTGGCAGCTCTGCACATGCACACATTGGGAACAGGCTCCAGCTGTTATTCAGCCCCACTTATCTTCGACGCTGAAGGTAGCTGATAACTGTCGGATGGCTCTGGCTCCATCTCTGCCTCTGACGCAGAGCACTCATCAGAGCCTTTCCCAGACTCCAGGACTGGCCCATATTCTTTCCCATCCTCCTCACTGTCCGAGTCTGCCACCAGCTCTGCTGGCTGCTGGCGGGCCACAACAGGTACTCTGGGGCAAGTAACAGGAGCTCACCCCATTGTGTGATGCTCGGGTCTCAAACCTGGACTGTCAGCTTTCCAGATGACATACTCAATGTCTTTAACCACTGAGCCATCGGACCACTTCCATAAAGTATATACTCTGAGAACCATTACGGAAGAGCAGTCTTCCCTTTTCTCCCACACAAAGTATCTGAACCAGGTTGTTTCTTGCTGCACTAGAATGTAGTCCCTCCATCCTGGGAATCTGGAGTACATTCCGTCCATCCTCAGGGAACTTCTCTCGCTCCAGAATGTTCTGGTGATATTCTGGACACATTCTGGTAAGAGAGAAGTTCCTTGAGGATGGGCTCCAGCACAAGTCCGAAAGCTCAGAAGACTAAATCTCTGGTCCCGATGGTCAACCCAGATTGGATCCTATTCATAGAATAATCACAATTGTCTGAATTCATAGCAGTGGTGGAATTCAAATTATTTTACTACTGGTTCTGTGGGCGTGGCTTGGTAGGTGTGGTATGGCTTGGTGGGCATGGCTTGGTGGGTGTGGCAGGGAAAAGATACTGCAAAAACTCCATTCCCACCCCACTCCTGGGGGAAGGATATTGCAAAATCTTCATTCCCACCCCACTCTGGGGCCAGCCAGAGGTAGTATTTGCCAATTCTCCGAACTACTCAAAATGTCCGCTACCGGTTCTCTAGAACCGGTCAGAACTTGCTGAATAGTACCCCTAGTTCCGTGATGGCGAACCTATGGCACGGGTGCCACAGGTGGCACGTGGAGCCATATCAGTGGGCACGCGAGTGTTGCTGTAGCTCAGCTCCAGCATGCATGTGTGCGCCAGCCAGCTGATTTTTGGGCCTTTCGGTCCCACCGGAAGTTGGGAAATGGGCTGTTTCCGGCCTCCGGAAGGCCTCCAGGGGGATGGGAAAGTCCATTTTTGCCCTCCCAAGGCTCCTAGAAAGCCTCTGGAGCCTGGGGAGGGTGAAAAACAGTCCTACGGGGCCCACCGTGCCATCACATGCTAAAAATGGGGGGGCGCACACACATGTGCAGGGGCAGGGCGCATTGAATTATGGGTGTGGGCACACACGTGTGTGACCTCCCCATGCTCCCCCCCGCTTTTGCCACGCAACGGCAAAAAGGTTAGCCATCACTGCCCTAGTTCATAGCTCTTATTATGCCCCAAACCCATATCTTTTTCATCAAACCTAAATGTGATGAATGAATTCAGTGATAACTACATGAAGCTTGACACAAAAGCTTACAGAATCTATTATATAGCAAAGAAAATAATGCGCCATCTGATCTCTGGCTACTGCAAGATAAGACCTAAACCTATAGAGAACTAAGCCATTTATATTTATTTCTTTATTTGAAAGAAAAGAAAATAATCGGAAACTTGGCAGGAATAACATAGACTCAGTTTGACAATACTTCTCTCCTCATTTAGCTTCCAAGGAGAAATCTCCTAAGCAATGAAGACATGTGGATCCTGGCAGCTGAAAAGATAATCACCTCTTCTCCATTTCAAAGACCATCCTGGGTGGAAAAACGCTTTCCTTAATTTATCTCCGACAAAAGTACACTCTGCCAGGAGCCTTTCTCCTCCCACTTGGAGCTAATGAAGTCTCTTATAATGAACTCAGAACAATGAAACAATGCAAGTAATCACAGATCAGGAGAGAGAACAAACTAGGAATCAAAGGGACAGAAGGATGCTGAAAGGGGAAGGATGTGGGAGAATCCAAATGAAAGGATGTCTCGTTGACCGTGATTTGAGGGAACTGAGAACAAAAAGGTAGCTTGATAGCTTTCTGGACACACTGAGGTGGAACACTGAGATCTCCTAATGTGTGGGCTAATAATCCTTTCTTATTATTTTCTACAAGAGGTGCATATGTGACACAATCAGGGTAAAAAAGGTATTTCTAATACTATAAAATGTGGGGGTTTCGTTTGTTATTTTTCTTTTGCAGAAAAAAGAAAGAGAGAGAACTGTTGGGGCTGCTGCCCTTTGAGGGCAATCAGTTGTTCAGGAAGTATACATACGTGTATACAGTGGTGGGATTCAGCCGGTTCGGGCAAACCGGTAGTTAAATTGCTGGATGGCCCCATCCCACCCTTTCCAGGAGTCCCCACGCACTCCATTTTGGCTCCCAGGTAAGTAGGAAGGCCTACTAGGCCCAAAATGGAGTGGGGGGTATGGTGTGCCCTCCCATGGCCCGTTTTCACTCCCAGGTGGCTGCAGAGAGACGTCCTAGGCTGAAAACGGGGTGAGGGGGTACGGCATGCTCCAGCACGGCCCGTTTTTACTCCCAGGAGGCTTCAGGGAGGCCTACTGGGCCCAAAACAGGGTGGGGGGTATGGCGTGTCCCCCCGGCCCGTTTTCACTCCCAGGAGGCTTCAGGGAGGCCTACTAGGCCCAAAATGGGGTGGGGGGTATGGCATGCTCCCACCAGCCCATTTTTGCTCCCAGGAGGCTGCAGGGAGGCCTACTAGGTTCAAAACGGGGTGCGGAGGGGTGTAGCGTGTCGTTCCCCCCCCCACCCCCGCATGGCCAATTTTTGCTCCCAGGGGGGTGCAGGAGGCCAAGTGCTGCCTGTCATACCTCCTGGCCACGCCCACCATGGCCACGCCCACTCAGCCGGTCATTAGGGCAGAGAACCAGTTGTTAAATTATTTGAATCCCACCCCTGCCTGTATAGAATTTGGATCAGAATCAGAATAAATTCAGAAGACCAAAAAGAGTGTTAGGTATTGATCGTCAAAGAACGGATCAGGAAATTGAATTTATTAGAGCCTCTAAGCCTCTAAGAATGTGAAAATCTTGTGGCCGTGACTATGGTTAAGATTTTAGTTCAGTTTCCTTTCCATCTTGCAATTTCCTTCAGGTAACTGGGTTTTTTTTCACTTTCTCTTTAAGGTCATCTTAATACAGGTAGTCCTTCACTTACAAACATTTGTTCAGTGACGCTTCAAAGTTACATCAGCACTGAATAAAGCTCCTTATGATAGTTTTTCACACTTAAGACTGTTGCACATCCTTATGGTCATGTGATTAAATGTTGAGCACTTGGCAACTGACAACTGCATTGTACTGGTTCCTGTGAATACCATTTGTAACCATCAACCATCAGCTGGCTTCCAACAAGCAAAGTCGAGGGGGAGCCAGATTTGCTTAAAGACTGCATGATTCACTTAACAACTGCAGTGATTCACTTAACAACAGTGGCAAAAAAAGGTTATAACATGAAGCAAACCTATTTCCTTTCTTAGCGATGGACGTTCTGAGCTCAGTTGTGGTCGTAAGTCAAGGATTACCTGCAATGTCTGTTTCTGTATTCAGAAACATTAAAAAAAATATATAATCCACATTTTATAACAGTTTAAGCATATATTTTCTGGAATTCAAAGCTGCCCTTCTCTAAGGACCGAACTGATGCGGCGACAGGAAGATCTCCCAATTAACTCTCTGCCAAGTATGGCAGAGATGACTGTGGAGGTATTTTTAAGTGACTGCGTGCTGCAGGTCTAATGGGACCAATTCCTGTGGTTTATGCTGACTTCAGTTTGTGTATAGGCACTGTGCACAGAGCAGGGCCGATGATTGACTGAACCTTGGCCAGTGCCCCACCTGCTGTGAAGAAGATACGAATGTGGACAGGACCAATCTGGCTCAAAATGCCGTATAGAACTTCCATTCATTATTTGGAAGTAACACAATGGGAGGCCATCAAGAGAAAGATTCTCAATTAAGGCTTATGCTTGGAGCCTGTTTTCCGGTTCTGTGGCTGTGTTACCCCACTTACACACACATAACTCTGGTTTAGTGAGTTTATGAACGTTCCCCAGCAATTCCCTTGACCAAGACTCAGAATTATCCCAAATAGGTCCAGCCACAAGCAGGCCAAGATTACAGATTGCAGATTAACAGAGTTGAATGGGACCATGGAGGTCCTCTACTCCAACCCCACCGCCTAAGCAGGAGATCCTATACCAGTGATGGCTAACCTTTTTGCCGTCATGTGCCAAAAGCGGGGGGAGCAGCGGTGGGGGGTCGCGGGAGCGGGTGCCCACATCCATAATTCAATGCGCCCTGCCCTCCCGCCCATGTGCACGTGACCTCCCACCCAATTCCCCCTGCTTTTGGCATGTGATGGCACGGTGGGCCCGGTAGGCCCGTTTTTCCCCCTCCCCAGGCTCCAGAGGCTTTCTAGGAGCCTGGGACGGGCAAAAACAGCCTTCCCCATTCTCCCAGAGGCCTTCCAGAGGCTGGAAACAACCAGTTTCCCGACTTCCGGTGGGACTGGAAGGTCTGAAAATCAATTGGCCGATGTGCACATGCGTGCTGGAGCTGAGTTAGGGCCACACTCGCCTGCCCACCAATATGGCTCCGCGTGCCACCTGTGGCACCCGTGCCATAGGTTCGTCATCACGGCCCTATACCATTTCTGACAGTCCAGTCTCTTCTTGAAAGCTCCCAGGGATGAAGCTCCCACAACATCTGAAGGTAAGCTGTTCCATTGGTTGATCGTTCTCACTGTCAGAAAATTTCTCCTTACAAGCTCTCCTGGTTCAGTTTCCATCCATTAATCCTTGTCTGGCCTTCAGGTCAGGGGTGAAATCCATTTTTTTTTACTACCGGTTCTGTAGCCATGGCTTGGTGGGCGTGGCAGGGAAAGGATACTGCAAAATCTTCATTCCCACCTCACTCCAGAGGAAGGATACTGCAAAATCCCCATTCCCTCCCCACTCCTGGGAGAAGGATATTGCAAAATCGCCATTCCCACCCCACTCTGGGACCAGCCAAAGGTGGTATTTGCCAGTTCTCCGAACTACTCAAAATTTCCACTATTGGTTCTCCAAACTGCTCAATATTTCTGCTACCGGTTCTCCAGAACCTTTCAGAATGTGCTGGATTTCACCCCTGCTTCAGGTGCTTTGGAGAATAGCTTGACCCCCTCCTCTCTGTGGCAGCCCCTCAAATATTGAAACACTGCTATCAAGTCTCCTCTGGTCCTTCCCTTCACTAGACTAGCCATGCCCAGTTCCTGTAACCATTCTTCATATATTTTAGTCTCCAGTCTCCTAATCATCTTGTTTGCTCTTCTCTGCACTCTTTCTAGAGTCTCAACATCTTTTTTATAGTGTGGTGACCAAAACTGGATGTAGTACTCTAGGTGTGGTCTTACTAAGGCTTTATAGATTGGTATTAGTACCTCACTTGATCTTGATTGTATCCCTCTGTTAATGCAATTTAGGATTGCATTGGCTTTTTTTGCTACCACCCCACACTGTTGGCTCATATTTAATTGGTTAGTCCACAAAGCAATGGGCCAATAGTCCATAAAGCAACTAAAGGTTGCTCAAGCAAATAAATCCACCCAACAAACTTAAATCCACCAGGCAAAACTTAAATACACACACGAGAGCTCACTTGACAAGAAAAGTTCAGGGTCTCCAAGGCACAATTCCAAACACGGTGAATCAGGAAGCATGACAAACACACAAACAGTTAGAAAACCAACATGTTGTTCCCAGCAATGCCTCTCTCTGCCTGCTGTAATAAATAGCCAGCTTTCCGGTGGAGCCCATCAAGACGGGTGGGGGAGTCTTTCCTCCCAATTAATCTGGCTGATCTCCATTGCTCTGCCTTTTCTCTGCCCTGCCTGCTCTCGGATGAGGTGCAGAAGGCAGTTCCTCCTCCTCTTCGCTGGCTGTCTGCCCCTGGAAGATTTCCCCAGCTGAAGCCTCCTCCAATTCTCTTTTGGATGGGTGTTCAGATAATCAACTCCGTTCCTGACATGCCACGAATGGGCTCATCCTCCCTTGAGCTGACCTGTGAGGAGGAATCTGGGAAGTCGTCTAAGGGAGACATCACAGTGGCCGCTACAACACACCGAGTGAAAATTTAGAGAGGGGGAAACATACGGGGAACTTAGAACTGCAATGGGGAACAAGTCCGTTTTGCATTTTGCTAAATCAGTTGGTTTACATCTACAGGTTAGTCCTCGACTCACAACCATTCATTTAGTGACTGTTTGAGGTCATGACGGCACTGAATGACTTATGACCATTCTTCACCTTTACGACAATTCCGGCAACCCCGTGGTCACATGATCAAAATTCAGATGCTTGGCAACGGGTTCCTATTTATGATGTTTGCAGTGTCCTGGGATCGTGTGATTGTGACTTTCTGACAAGCAAAGTCAATGGGGAAGTCAGATTCACTTAACAATCATGTTACTAACTGACAACAGCAGGGATTCACTTAACAACTGTGACAGGAAAGGTCGTAAAATGGAGAAAAACTCACTTGACAACTGTCTCGCTTAGCAACATGTTGGGCTCAGTTGTGGTCGTAAGTTAAGGACTACCCATATTTAGTTGACGGGGGGAAAATCATGACTAACTATACAGAAGCCTTCAAATTGATACATATGTAAGGACGTGGATATATACGTCAATACCCACGATTTTTTCAAACAGAAAACAGCACAGAACTGGAGCCAGGAGGTTAATTGGAGTTTAATTTAGGAAAATGAATGCTTCTAAAGATTGGTTGGATTTGGTGCCATTTGTGGGCTGAAAAACAGGTGATGCAGATAAATTTACTTTAACATTTAATGCCAGGAAAAAGGTGGGAAAAGACAAAAAGGCAGAAAAATAATGTGATTATTATTAGATTTTTGTGCCGAGAAGCAAATAAGGCCTAATACAGGTAGTTCACAACTTACGACCACAATTCAGCCCAAAATTTCTGTTGTTAAGTGAGACATTTGTTAAGTGAATTTTGCCCCATTTTTACGACCTTCCTTGCCGCAATTGTTAAGTGAATCACTGCAGGTCACGTAAACAGTTACTCAGGAGTTGCCAAGAAATGTGCTTATTTCTGAAGCAAGTGACGCATTTGCACCTCTGATGTCCCTTTCCCATACTATTAATCCTGTTTACTTCTTTTCAAAATAATAATTATCGAAGTTGCTTTGATCTCTCCAGATTTATTATGACTTGATTGACTTGAGCTACTACAGTTCATCAGTTGGGCCTGATCAATTTGCTTCAAAGACAGCTATCACTCAAAGTTTAATTTCTCCCTGGTGGTTTTCATACCTAGCAACTACTAGACTTAAAAATACATTTTTAAAACTCTTTTGAACTGATCCTCGTCTGGAGAAAGGAAGGCTACATGAGGCGACAGATTGATTCCTTGCTTTAACCGTGCTCTGTTTCTCTACAAAGAACTGGATGAATCTTGATTTAAGAAAATATTTTTATTATATTTCTTACAGATTGCTGGCAACGTACAGGATAAAAAGCATACATTAAAAGCTGGACAAACTTGCAGGACAAAAAATTCTCCATATGATGATACTGTTCCCAAAACTCGGTAAATTCCATATGCAGTTCCTCACCAGACGGAGTCCATTTTCAATACCAAATATTGCATACGTGACACAAAATGTTAGGTCTGCCGCTGAAAGCATATTTATCTAACCTACAGAGTCCAAACAGTGCTGAAATTTGTAGCAGAGATTTAAAATTGCAGTACCGTTTATGATTACTAATAAAGCTGTTCTGGATTTTAAAATAAATAAATAATAGAATAACAATGCTTTTCATCACATATATTTTACATATAATGCTCAGAAGAAAGTCCTCCAGATTTTCAGGATGAGATATTTGACTTAACTTGAAGTAACAACATAGTAATAAGTTGAATCTATACTTGAAGCTCATAAAGTCAGCAATAATAGAGAGCTCAGGCTAAAGTCCTTGTGGCAGAAATACTTTTTCAGAGTATAAGATGCTCCAGAGTATAAGACGCACCTTAGTTTCTGGGGAGGAAAATAAGAAAAAAAATTTTTTGCCTCTGCCTATCAGCATCCATCGGTATTCATCTGGCTAGCATCCTGTCAGTGTGTGAGAGAGTTGAGGGCTGTTTGGAAACTGAAACAGTATTTGCTGTGTGAGCAACAAGGAAGGAGACAGCAAGGAGCCTGGGCGTGGCTTAGCACAACTGTTCTAAAGCTGCATGCTGTGCTGAGCTCTGAAACTAAAACTGAAACTCCTCTCCTCTGCTTGTGTTTTGCTTGAATTTACTACCACGTTGGAAAACCTGCTTTTGGTATTGTATATTTACTTCAGAGGTGGGTTTCAGCAGGTTCTGACCAGTTCTGGAGAACCGGTAGCGGAAAGTTTGAGTAGTTCAGAGAACTGGTAGTAAAAATTCTGACTGGCCCTGCCCAAATCTATTCTCTGCCTCCCAAGTCCCAGCTGATCGGGAGGAAATGGAGATTTTGCAGTAACCTTCCCCTGCCATGCCCACCAAGCCATGCCACACCCACCAAGCCACACCCACAGAACTGGTAGTAAAAAAAATTGAAACCCACCACTGATTTACTTCATCTGTTATATTATATATAAAGAGGTGTAATTGAATCCTGCTGAATCAGTTACTTGTATGTGCTTTCTGAATGTGATTTCTGCTGCAAACTCTAATTCCGCACGAACAGCTGATTGGCGGGTGGATCGGCCTCCCAGAATACCGCCAATCAGCTGTTCCAGGCTGCAGGGATTGCCACAGACCATCGCCGTCTCCATGTCTCACTTTTTTGGCTACATTCGGTGTATAAAACACACCCAAATTTTCACCCTCTTTTGGGGGAGGGTAAGTGCATCTTATACCCCGAAAAATACGGTAAACATTGCCATTTGTTCTAGAAATAAAATTCAATCTCTCTGTGTCTCTCTCGCTCTCTCACACACACATGCACAAAATGGGTTTGGACAGCAAGCAATACTGCATCTCAAATATTCAATTTCTCCCCTGAAAGAACAGTGGGAACTGCTATTCTGACCATCACTTTCCCTGACTTCTTTGAAGGAAGATACATCACTGAAATTGAGGTAAAATGAAGAACGATCTGCAGTATTGATGTGGCCAGGAAATATGTTTGAATATAGGTAGTCCTCGTCTTACAACAGTTCATTTAGCGATTGTTCAACATTACAATGGCACTGAAAAAATTGAGTTATGAACATTTTTCACAGTTACGACCTTAGAAGCATCCCCATGGTCACGTGACCAAAATCCAGATGCTTGGCAGCTGGTTCATATTTATGACGGTTGCTGAGTCCCAGGGTAATGTGATCCCCTTTTGCGACCTTCTATAAGCAAAGTCAATAGGGAAGCCAGATTCCCTTAACAACCAGGTTACTAACTTATCAACTGCAATGATTCACTTAACGACTGTGGTAAGTCGTAAAATGGGGCAAGACTCACTTAACAAGTGTCTCACTTAACAACAGAAATGTTGGGCTCAATTGTGATCCTACGTTGAGAACTACCTGTAGGACTGACCATTCTTCTGAGCAGTGAAAGGACCAGCTCTTGCAACAGAACTGACCCTCAAGCATTATGGAATAGAGCAAGTTTGAGTTGGGTCATCAAGATATTGGAATGTCCTCAGCATTTTGAAGTAGACCATGCCAGGAAAGAGACACCTCATCAATGCAACACAGATAGTCCTTGTCTTACAACAGTTCATTTAGGGACCGTTCAAAGTTACAACAGCACTGAAAAAGTGACTTATGACTATTTTTCACACCTACGACCACTGCAGCATCTCCCTGATCACTTGATCCAAATTCAGATGCTTGGCAACCGACTCATATTTATGACGTCTGCAGGTCTCCTGGGTTCCTGTGATCAGCTTCTGACAAGCAAAGTCAATGGGGAAGCCAGATTCACTTAACAACCATGTTACTGACTTAATAAATGCAACGATTCGCTTAACAACTGCAGCAAGAAAAATCTTAAAATGGGGCAAAACTCATTTAACAAAAATTTCCTTAACAACAGAAATTTTGGGCTCAATTGGGGCTGTAACTCAAGGAACCTATAGCTGTGAGGGCGAACCTATGGCACGCATGGCACAGCATGGCATTGATCTAGCAGGGTCACGTGATCTCCATTCACAATCTTCCCAGCTGGCTTCCCATGAGCAACGTCACTAAGGAAAGCCAGATTTGCTTAATGACCACAGCAAAACAAGATCGTAAAATCAGTAATGGTCACAGGATGACCCACTTAATAGCCACATTGGTTATCAACAGAGGTTCCAGTCCCAGTTGTGGTCGTAAATCAATAATAATA
>WNWU01000033.1:7362551-7402566 GCA_012654045.1 Ptyas mucosa | reverse complement strand
TATCTATCTATCTATCTATCTATCTATCTATCTATCATCTATCCATCTATCTTGTTGTTGTTCAGTTGCTAAACTGTGTCTGGCTCTTTGCAATCCCATGGACCATACACGCCAAGCCTCCCTGCTCTCCACCGTCTCCTGGTGTTTGCCCAAATTCATGTTCGTTCATCATTTTCCTTTTGCCTTCAGTCTTTCCTAACATCGAGGTCTCTTCCAACCAGTCCTTGCTTCTCATCAGGCGGCTGAAATATTTGAACTTCAGCTTCAAGCTATTTACCTCAGCACTAGCTTCACTGCTCCCTTTCCAGAGCCCTTTTTCTTTGCTCTGGCTTGGATTCTCCTCTAAATAGTTTGTATGACTGACTCTGACTGTGGCTTGGAACTACATCAATCCTTTCCTCTTTCATCTCTTGCAGGTCTCCTGTCTGATTCCCACTTGCCCCCCTCTTTGGCAATAGCTCTTTCCCTTAGTCAGTTGTCCCCAAAACAGCTGGAATTATTTGATGGCACAAATATACAAACCTTTCTAGTTCTAGGGTAGACAGTTGGTCACCTTCAGGCTACATGTGGCTTTTAAAAAACAACAACCTAATTTCAATCTCTGTTTGCAAGAGATTTGATTGATCTGTCCTTGTCTTGCAGCCTGCTCCCAAAAGAAAGGGACAGTAGTAAATTCCCCATCTAGTTTTTGGATCTGATTTTGTTCAGACGAAAAAAATTAAATGTGTCAATATTTCATACTGGGTTTCAGAGAAGCAACTGATTTATGATTTTGGAACAAGATGCAATGGAGGAGGAGGAGGAAGAAAAGGAGAAGGTGAAGGAGAAGAAGGGGCAGCAGGAGGAGGAGGAAGAGGAGGAGGAGGAAGAGAAGAAGGGGCCTGAGTGGTGCAGTAGACTAAGGCACTGTGATTAACATTCAGCTGCCTGCAATTACTGCGAGTTCTAATCTCACCAGGCTCAAGGTTGACTCAGCCTTCCATCCTTTCTAAGGTAGGTAAAATGAGGACCCAGATTGTGGGGGCAATAAGCTGACTTTGTATAAATATACAAAAGTATGAAGGCTATTGCTTAACGCATTGTAAGCCGTCCTGAGTCTCCGGAGAAGGGCGGCATATAAATCAATTTTTTTTAAAAAAAAAAAGGAGAAGGAAAAGGAAAAGGAGCAAGAGGAAAATGAGAAGGAAGACAAGGGAAGGAGGAGGGAGAAGATGGGGAGGAGGAGAAGAAGCCAGAGAAAGGGCAGGATAATGAAAATGAAAAGGAGATGGAAAAAGAGGAAGAGGAGGAAGAGGAAGGAGGAGGAAGAAGAGATGGATGAGGAAGCGGAGAGGGAGAGAAGGAGGATGAGGAAGAAGAGAAGGAAAAGAAGACGGAGAAGGAAATGGAGGAAGAGGAAGATGAGGAGGGAAGGAGGAAGGAGAAGACAATGAGGAGGAGGAGAAGTCAGAGAAAGAGCAGGATAATGAAAACAAAAAGGAGAAGGAAGAGGAAGAGGAGGAGAAGGAAGAGGCGGACGAGAAGGATGAATGCAGCATCAGATCAAAATTATTTGTCAACCTTTTGAACAGCTAGAATAGAACTTACTGCTCTTGTCACTGAGAGGAATCGGTCATAACTGATCAGAACGATATTGAAGACTGACGTGGTACACAACAGATAATCCATCACCAGCCAGAGTTTGCAAAAGCTTTTTCCAAAGGCCCACCTTCCCGTGAGGACATAGGGTACGTACAGTGGAATACAAAAGGCACCTGAAACGAGAAAGCGTGATTCATGCTTTTCAAACCTTCCTTCCGTTGACAGCATCAAAGGGCATGGATTGAATACAAGTCAAGGCATTTATCTCCCCTGAAACAGTAAGTACTAGTTGTTGCTTATTAGCTGTCATCTCTCCCACTGCCTTGGCTCTTCCAGAAACTGCTGAGATCTTGTTGCAAGATCAGTCATGGCATGTTGATCATTTCTTAAATTAAAGTGGCGAAACTAAAAAAACCAAACAAATCGAACTAGGAGATGGGAAAAGACAAAGGCTACAAAAAGGGGAGGCGCCTCTATTTTGGTGGCAATGGCCGTTCTTCAGTGTTCAGTTGGGTAGAGGTGTCATCAGATGACATGGTGATGAGGGCTGAGAAACCTATTAGATTATTGGGTTGCAGTAACCCGAGAAAGATAAACCATGGATTGTAAGGGAAAGAACCTTGGATACAGTAGAACAGCTAGTCCTTGAATTAGGACTGCCTCAAAGGTAATGTCAGGGTTACAAGTAACAACCCAAATGAAATCACAACCCCAAGGCCAGAGGTTTCCTCAAAGTATAGATTTATTAGGCATGTCATATTGGCACGGCTGGGGAAAAGCCGACTCTGAAGTTCCCTGGGTTTCCCCCACCCAATTCAAAGTTCTTCCCTCCCCAATACACACTGCCATCACATGCCCCACTGCCATCAAATCCCTCTCCCAGCCCCTGATAGCCCCATTCACGCCCCTGCAGGTGCTGGTGAAAATGTTCTTGGTTCCCAGACCAAATAATGTTACTTTGACTACATATTCCCGCAGCTATCGCTACTCCCCCCTCCCATTCCGACAGCTCTATCCAACTTCGCTGTGGCAACCCTGAAGATGATGGCTCCAGTGTTGACAGGATGTTGTGGCCCATCAGCGGCCTATGCAGTTAGTAGTTGATTCCGACAGCGAGGAGGCTGGTGTGGTGCTGCGCCAGCAGCCTGTGCAGCTGGCACTCGAGTCGGACAATGAGGAGGCTGGAGAAGATGTGGTTCAGCCAGCGCCTTCAGAACCTCCAGAAGCTCCCATAAGTGAAGAGGAAGAAGAGGAGGAGCCTCTTCTTGATGCACGGGCGCGCAGAGCTGCCAAAAGGCAGGAGTGGCTCCTCTGGAGGAGGTCTCCTGGAGAGTAAGGCTTGGGGCTAATTGGCCACTCCCCTAGCCTATTTAAGGAAGGACGACGACTGATGCAATTTGCAGGAAACAACTTCGTTCATATTCCTTCGCGTCTTGATTCCAGAAACGTTTGATTCGGCTCTTGTTTCTCTCTTGTCAGTTTTCCTGCAAATTGCTTCTGGGCATTCTGCCAACCACAGTAAGTTTACGGTTATCTGAAATACTGTGCCTCAGAATTGAGTTATTATTCTTTGGATTCTTGTCAGATGTTAATGAAGTTAAATCAACAGCCCTTGTTCAGAAGAAATGGATTTAAACTGTACTTGTGTTCGAACAACTACTAAGAAAGCTCATTAGTAGTCTTTAATTAGTAAATTAAGGTTTGTACGGACTTTGTGTGTGCTTCATTCTTTGAGGTCCGTAGCTGGGGCAGAACACAGTGGCTTTTTCAAGCGGCAACTGGACTTTCTGGATTTTCTTTGAAGATGTTTCGCTTCTCATCCAAGAAGCTTCCTCAGTTCTGACCGGATGATGGGGAATGGAAGGATTTATACTCCTTGCAGACAGCTGGTCATTTGCATTCTTTCAGAGAGTCGTTAAGGTCACCGGGAGGTTTATTTGTGTCGGTGGGTCACCTGAGTAGTGCAAATGGCTGTGGAGCCTTCTTGGAACTGCTGAAAGGACTGTGAACTAAACACATTTCAAAACCGTAGAAATGATGGTATATTTTAGGAGAAAACCTCCTATACTACCACCTCGTACAATACAACACAGTATCAACAGTAAAGACCTTCAGGTTTCTAGGTTCTGTCATATCGCAAGATTTAAAAAGGACACCCAACATCAAAAACGTCATCAAAAAAGCACAACAAAGAATATTCTTTCTATGCCAACTCAGAAAGCTCAAACTGCCCAAGGAGCTGCTGATCCAGTTCTACAGAGGAATTATTGAGTCTGTCATCTGCACCTCTATAACTGTCTGGTTTGGCTCTGCAACCCAACAAGACAGACACAGACTTCAATGGATAATTAGAAGTGCAAAATAAAAAATTGCTACCAACCTGCCTCCCATTAAGGACCTGTATATTGCAAGAGTCAAAAAGAGAGACGTGAAAATATCTACAGACTCCTCGCATCCTGGACATAAACTGTTTCAACTTCTACTCTCAAAACGATGTTATAGAGCATTGCACACTAGAACAACTAGACACAAGAACAGTTTTTCCCTGCATGCCATCACTCTGCTAAACAACTAATTCCCACAACCCTGTCAACTACTTATTTGTATTATTGTATTACTATTATTCTTCTCATCCTTCCTATTACTTATCTCTTTTTCTACTTGTGACTATAACCTTGGTTGCTTGTATCTTTACAGTTTATATTATTTAGTTTCCTAGTATGATTCGATTGCTTATTTAGTATCCTATGACTATCTCTGTGTTGTATCTTATGATTCATGATGAATGTATTTATGATGACTATAATCATGATTTATCACTTATATCTGAGAGCTTATGCACCAAGGACAAATTCCTTGTGTGTCCAATCACACTTGGCCAATAAAGAAGAAAGAAAAGAAAGAAAGAAAGAGAGAAAGAGAGAAAGAGAGAAAGAAAGAAAGAAAGAAAGAAAGAAAGAAAGAAGTTGTAACTTCAAATGGTCACTAAATGAACCATTGTAAATCAAAGACAACCTTTATCTAACCTAGTGTCCTGCTCAAGAATTCACTTCAGTAGGGCCATCTATCCTAAAGTCTTCAGTGAAGGAGAGGTTCTGTCGTTTGCAAAGCAATCTGTTCAACGGAAGAACGGTGAAATTCTTTCAGATGCACAGCTGGAATTGCCAAGATTACCATATTTTTGGACTATAAGATGCACCAGAGTATAGGACGCATCAAGATTTCGAAGAGGAAAACAAGGAAAAAAATAGTTTTGGGCCTCTGCACATCCGGTTTTTGCCCTCCCTGGTGTTCTGTCCCCGTCTCCCACACGCACAAACACCCCCCCCAAAGGGTTAAATAATTGTTTCAAAACAGTCAAAGGTTCGTTATCAAAACTTGGCTGCAACGCAGCAGCTGCCTGCCAAGAACCTTTACTCCAAGAAGGAGGGGTTGTTCCTCCACCAGATAACACCAAAATACAGACAGTTTGAAGTAGTCCAGTAACAGAAATCCACAACAGATGAGGCGTTGTTTGTCCCAAATGTGCAAGTGACTCGCCAGAGTTTTTGCTTTGTCTGTCACAGAGCTGGAATGGCCATCACCCTCCCTTATATAGCCTGTGGGGTGTGGTCCAGTGACTCAGCTCAATCTCTGGCACGCCTCCTCATCTGCTGTGACCGTTTAGCATGCCGACGCTGGCGTGGATCCAGCCACAACTTGTCTCCCTCATCACTCTCCGACAGATCGGAGACACCTGGCTCCTGGCCAATCTCCTCTCCTTCGGCCGACACCTGAGGAATTGCTAGAGAGGAGGGGCCGGGAGAGGGAGGCCTGGCCGGCTCCTCTCCTTCATGTTCGGAGCCTTCTTCCTCCGATATGATGGGCTCGGGGGTCGGAGCCACAACACCTGGCCTCCAGGAGCACTCTGGAGGCCTCCCAAACCCTCTCCACGTCTCGTTTTCACAAAGAACAGGCCCATTTTTGGCCCCCAAACAGGGGTGGGTTCTACTTCCCTTTACTGCCGATTTGCAATAGGATCGTGCACAGGCGCTCACTTCGCTCATGCGCTCGCCTTGCTTCTGCGCATGTGCGGATTGCCAATGACAACATCCAGGGCGGTGGG
The DNA here is from genome assembly GCA_012654045.1 of Ptyas mucosa. Lineage (NCBI taxonomy): Eukaryota > Metazoa > Chordata > Lepidosauria > Squamata > Colubridae > Ptyas > Ptyas mucosa. The sequence continues at coordinate 7,396,880 of WNWU01000033.1, read as the reverse complement.
CAGGGCCTCCTGCCGGTTTTACTACCGGTTCTTGCGAACCGGTCTGAACCGGGGCAACCCACCGCTGTTCCCGAACCCCCATGCCAGTGGTGGGTTGCCCCCAGTTCGGACCGGTAGTAAAACCGGCGGGAGGCTCCACCCTCCGACCCCAATGTCATCAGGATGCGCACATGTGCAGAAGAGCATGTGTGTGCGGCCCCATTGCAAACCAGTAGTAAAGGTAAGTAGAACCCACCCCTGCCCCATGTGTCCCTTTTTTCCCCTGCCCAGCCCCCAGGAGCACTCTGCAGGCCTCCCCAATCCTCTGTGCATCCCATTTTTGTGAAAAATGGGTCTGGGTTTTTTTTTTCCCCAAGCATCCAGATTTTATTCCTTTTTAAAAATTTTTTAAATATTTATTATATTTTCATTGTTAAAGAATAACAGGAAAAAAAAAACCAATACAAAAATACAAAGATTTTTTTTCCCCCCAGCATGCTGTACAAATGGAAAGGAAATTTTAGGAAATTAAAGTCTTCAATTCTTCCAAAAATTTCTTTGATAAGGTACTGGCGCCAATTCGTCCAATCTCCCAAGTGCAAAGTCCACAAACGGTTGCCAAGTGTTCCAAAAAACGTTCTCTTTATATATTCCACTTCTAATTTTAATATCACACATCAATTTATCATTTAATGCAAATTTCCATGTTTCATTATATCATTCTTCTAATTTTCTTCTAAAATTTTTTAGAAAAACACGGTCAGAAGAAAATTGATAATAAATATAAAGAAAAATGGGTCTGTTTTTGGCAAAAATGGGATGCGTGGGACAAGGTTTCGGGAAGCCAAAAATGTCCGTATTCAGTCTATAAGACACATTGACATTTCTATCCTCTTTTGGGGTGGGGGGGAAGGAAGTGCATCTTATACTCCAAAAAGTACGGTACTTCTTTATCATTTAAATTGATTATTTCTTGTCCTGTCTTCCCGAACAATTGTTCTTCAGATACTCAAAGACAGCTATCCTGTGTTTCTGCAGTCTTCTCTCCTTCAAGGGTGTCGAACCTTGGCAATTTTAAGACCTGTGGAGTTCAACTCCCAGAATTCCCCAGCCAGCCAAGGGATCAACCCAGGGGTGAAATACAAAAATTTTCCATACCGGTTCTGTGGGCGTGGCTTAGTGGGCGTGGCAGGGGAAGGATATTGCAAACTCTCCATTCCCACCCCACTCTGGGGCCAGGCAGAGTTGGTATTTGCCGGTTCTGCAAACTACTCAAAATTTCCGCTGCCGGTTCTCCAGAACCTGTTAGAACCTGCTGGATTTCACCCCTGGATCAACCTATTCTCCAAAGCACCTGAAGGCAAGACAAGAAGTAATGGATGGCAACTTTGCAAAGAGAGATCCAAACCTAGAACTTTCCTGACTGTGAGAACAATTAATCAGTGGAATGAAGTCCTGGGTGCTCCATCTGCAGAGGTTTTTAAGAAGAAATTGGACAAACATTTATCTGGAGTGATATAGCGTCTCCTGCTTGTATAGGGGGTTGGACTAGAAGAGCTCTAAGGTCCCTTTCAACTCTGTTATTCTGTCTTTAAAAACACTAACATCCTGAGCATGGTTTTCAGTTAAAGATACTGTTGGGATGAAAATCCATCTGGTTCCGTTCCAAGCCGGGAGAAAGACGCTGGAAACAAAATGGAGGCTGGCGGCTGATTGGAAAGAAGGTCCATTTATTGGTGAACAGAATCACCAGGGTTTGTGGTTCTGGGTCAGCTGAACAATTAGCTAGATGAGTGCCAGGATTTTTATACAGGTCCTGAAATGCTGCTGGGGTGAGTGGGTGGGTTGTGCAATGAAGTGACTTGAGTTCTGAAAGGATGTTGGGCAATTCCTATTGTGGCTAATGGTTTTCATTCTGTGCTGGATCTTGGGTGACGGGCTGCTGTACTAATCCTACCATTCTGCTTTTGTTAGCTGTCAAACTTTGCTGCAAGGGGTTTCGAAATATCCTGCCTTGAATCGATTTCTGCCTGCAGTATTTGCTTTGCTTATGAATAGAGCCATCTAGATAGTTGGCTTCCGCTTTCAATACGCTCTTTGTCTCCTTAAGTGCTGGCATCTGCTGTGGACTATTAAGAAAGACTGGAGGCTGCTTTCTGCCTCTCAAAACATGTTTGAGAAACATGTTTCTCTTTTAGGGAAATATAATATTCTGCCTTTTTTAATATTTCCCAAAATATTTCACACTTTGGGTGGGGTGGGGGGTTTCCCACAATACCTTTGGCCACTTACAGTCCCGTATTTTTGTGGAAATAGGGAGATAAAATGAATCAATCTTTAAAATGAACCTAAAGTCAGAAAATACTTCTGTTATTGCTGTGTCTTTATTTTTTCATCTCATTGCTGGCTTTTAGCTTCAGACAGTTGTTTTATGAGTTTCACATTATTCGATAGATAATGGCTCAACTATAAGAAACTCTGCTGTTTCAATATGAAGAATAATTTTAATTTAAGCGAATGGTTTTGCGATTCCGAGTGCTCTGTTGGTTTTCAATTCACATTTGATTTAGTATTGGCAAGGCAGCCGATCCTATTTATGGAGTCCATTAAACATAATGCAAAAAATAATAAACGTCCCCCAATGTTCCCTATTATTCACAATGTTGTAGTTGCTTACTCAGAAGTGAGCCTTGGTACTTAAAATTGTTTTCAACCATATATTTAAAGAAAATTATTGTTTTATTTTTACTGATGGAGCCTGAGTGGCGTAGCAGGCTAATGCCTCCTACTAAGGCAGCATTTAACGTCCAGCTGCCTGCAATTACTGTGAGTTCTAATCTCACCAAGCTCAAGATTGACTCAGCCTTCCATCCTTTCTAAGGTGGGTAAAATGAGGACCCAGTTTGTGGGGGCAATAAGCTGACTTTGTATAAAATATACAAAAGTATGAAGGCTATTGCTTAGCGCATTGTAAGCCACCCTGAGTCTCCAGAGAAGGGCGGCATATAAATAATTTTTTTTAAAAAAACTGATGGGAGATGTACTCTTGGGATTATAGCATTTCATCTGTTTTAATTTATATTTCTCATGTTTATGTTGTATCAAGTAAACTTCATCTCTGCTTCCAGCAGCTGCCCTGTGTCCTTTGGAATACTTGGCCCCAAAATTTCTTGTAACAATGTTATTATGCCTGGCCTCTGATTAGTTTTGGCTTAAAAAAAACCCATACACATCAATTTACATTATGATAGTTCACTGAATCCTGGCAAATGGATGGGGAAGAAATGGAAGTATTTTATTTTCCTGGGCTCCGAGATCACCGCAGATGGGGACTGCAGCCAAGAAATTAAAAGACGCTTGCTCCTGGGGAGGAAAGCATGGCTATTCTAGTGAAGAGAAGGACCAGGAGAGACATGATAGCAATTTTCCAATATTTGAGGGGCTGCCACAGAGAGGAAGGGATCAAGCTATTTTCCAAAGCACCCAAAGGCCAGACAAGGAATAATGGATGGAAACTGATCAAGGAGAGATTCAACCTGGAAATAAGGAGAATTTTTTTGACAGTGAGAGCAATCAACCAACAGAACAGCTTGTCTTCAGAAGTTGGGGGAGCTTCATTCCTGGAAGCTTTCAAGAAGGGACTGGACTGCCATCTGTCAGAAAAGGTATAGGGTCTCCTACTTGGGTGGAGGTTGGACTACATGACCTCCAAAGTCCCATCCAACTCTGTTAATCTGTTAAGGAACACCAAAATAGAAAAGAAAAGGTAATGGTAGATATTGAGCTGAAAGTTTCAAAGAAAACTTCAGCATTTATTGAGGAACAATCACCCCAGAAGAATCATATTGATTCATACAGTTTCTCAGTTATGTTCTTACTGACATTGTGTTTGGAAAAACACCTGTTTAGGTGTTTTAGGTCTAGTTCAGGTCTGGAATGGCTGACTGAGGAATTCTGGGAGTTGAAGTCCACAAGTCTTAAAGGTGCCAAGTTTAGAGATCCCTGGTCTAACTGGTGAAGTTCCGTCACCTCATTCATGTGATGAACAAAGACTCTGGAATGTTGTCATTTGCCATTCAGGAAGATGCTGCATTACAGGTAGTCCCCGACTTACCACAGTTCATTTAATGACTGTTCAAAGTTACAACGACGCTGAAAAATGACCGCTTTTCACATTGATGACCATCACAGCATCCCCATGGTCACATGATAAAATTCAGATGCATGGCAACTGATTCATTGTTACGACTGTTGCAGTGTCCTGGGGTCATGCAATCAACTTCTGTGACCTTCTGACCAGCAAAGTCAATGGGGAAGCCAGAGTCACTTAACAACTGCAGTGATTCACTTAACAACTGTGGCATGAAAGCTCATAAAATGGGGCAAAACTCACTTAACAACTGTCCCGCTTAACAGCATAAAGTTTTGGGCTCAATTGTGGTCGTAATTTGAGGACTTTCTATATCTCCATTCATTGAACCTGTCCAATCGACCAACTTCGGCTTAGCGCCTCGCTGGCATCCTGCCATCAAAGAACCGGTAAAGGGAGGGGGGAACAAATGAGCAATAAATATGTATACCTTTAGGGTTGGAATTTGGGATTGACAGCTGAAGAAGAGCAGAGCATTTTGGAATGCGGTTCATGCCTGGCATCTTCAAGGCTGTTGTGGCCCGTCAGCAGCCTGTGCAGATTGTAGCTGATTCCGACAATGAGGAGGCTGGTGTGGTGTTGCACCAGCAGCCTGTGCAGCTGGTCCTCGAGTCGGACAGTGAGGAGGCTGGAGAAGATGTGGTGTCAGAGGCAGGGATTCAGCCAGGGCCTTCAGAACCTCCAGAGGCTCCTTTAAGTGAAGAGGACGAAGAGGAGGAGCCTCTTCTCAATGCACGGGCGCACAGAGCTGCCAAAAAGCAGGAGTGGCTCCTCAGGAGGAGGTCTCCTCAAGAGTAAGGCTTGGGGCTAATTGGCCACTCCCTTAGCCTATTTAAGAAGGAACGCCGCTTGCAACAAGCTGTAGAGAACAACTTTAGTTCACTCTCCTTCGCGTCTGCAAAATTGCTTCTGGGCTTTCTGCCAACTCTAGTAAGACTGTGATTACCTTATCTTAGAATTCTGGTAGGCTGTTAAGACAGTTCATTAACAGCCTTTGAATGATAAAGACTAAGTTATTTGAGTAAAATAAACTTTCTATAGAGTTTGTGTGTCCTGCGTTCTTTGGGGTCCGTAGCTGGGGCAGAACAAAGGCCGTTTACCCTGGGAGTGGAATTTCACCAGCCTAAACACCCCAGTGTTTCCCAAAACATCTTGATGGTGTCAGATTGGCTACACACGGACAGATCATGGGTGGGAGGAGTGGGGGAACCGAGGGATTAATGCTGTATTGATGTACGGGAACTTTAGATTCCGCCTGACTTTACTACAGCCAGCATCTCTTAGTAAAAGTACTTTTCACTTCAATCCAAACGGAGCCGAGAGTTTTTCTTCCCTAAGGGATCAGACTGGGGCAGGTCTGACAGTACCTTTGAAGCCCAATGTGGAATTTGCGGTTTGAAAATCATGTGGCCAAAGTTGCTAAAAAACTTTTCTCAAGAAATAATGTCTCTTTCTTTGGGTACCTAATAACAAGCGCTACAAACGCCTCCTTCCAAACAGCAAGAGTTGAAATTTTACAAAATAGTCCACAGGCTTTCTTTATGCAAGAGAGGTGGTTTCATAATAGATTTATGGCTCTATCTCATTGCTGACATGAATGGAAAGAGAGATTAAAATGTTCAGTGAAAGCGGAGTGTTTCTTTTTTTTTTATTTCAATTCTGAATCCGTTGAGAGTCTGTTGCTTTCTAACAATTGTAAGGAAAAAATTAGGATAACATTGAGACATTAGGTATTGAGTGACAGGCTGCTGTTTGTGAATAGAGGAATCAGTGGAGGGTTTCTAAAGTGGCTGAAGCAAGATCATAAACATTATTTTTTTCTGGAAGGCTATGAATAGCTACTAGAAACAGTAAAAACAGTCATTGATATAGAAATTGATGCATGCTGAGGTTGGAAAAGCGATGTCAGATTAGATGGGAGCAGAACTGAATGGAATGACAATTACCAGAGATGGATCTCTCTCTCTCTCTCTCTCTCTCTCTCTCTCTCTCTCTCTCCTCTCCTCTCCTCTCCTCTCCTCTCCTCTCCTCTCCTCTCTCCTCTCTCTCTTTCTCAACTCTCACTCTCTTTATATCTATCATTATCATCTCTATCTATCTCTTTATCTCTCTGTCTATCTATCCTTCCTTTTTATGACCTTGTAATCTCTTAATTTGAGCTAGAGTCAGGGCGACTGGATGGAGCTGTGCATTTGCTGGCTGGCTGCCCTTCCTGACACCACACGGAGTTCACAGCAAATATTTGTTTTCCTTTACGCCCTAGGAGAGAAATATCTGCTGTTGTCTGTGATTGAATTCTCAATCTTCCAAGTGGGAGGCAAGCATCTTTACCACTAGACCACTATTCATTGTCCCTCTCCCTCCCTCCCTCCCTCCCTCCTATCATCTCTGTATATTGACCATTCCTGAAGGTTCTAGACAGCTAATACTATATACATTCCTGATACTATATATCAGGAACTGATATATAATATAATGGCCCCCTCAGACCCAAAATACATATAAAAATAAAAAGATGAAAAAAAGAATCTTCCTCAGGAATACAAACACCATGTACAGGTGAACTCCAATTACAACACTGCCTCCTGGGTGACATGGAAGTAATAAATTACCTGTGGACTCCTTAATGCTCTCTAAACTTGGTTGTTTTTTGTAGACATTTCATTACCCAACTAGGTAAAACCATCAGTACTGCAAGAAAACAACTAAGTTCAGAAAAGCACTAAGGATGTCCAGTTCAATTACTAATTCTTTCTTCTATTGTCGTGAATTACTCATTCTTTCTTCTATTGTTACTGGTAAATTATCCTTCTTAGAAGGACAAAGCTGAACAAATCTCTGCTGGGAAAGAATTCCAATGTGTTGGGGTGGCTACTGAACATACCATTTCTTCGGACCTGTTGGGTATCATTGCTGTAGGGATGGGAAATGGAGGGAGTTGATCTTATTCAATCTGGTTGGCCAGGAAGATGAAGACAAGAGAAGGTGGTCCCTCAGAGTACAAGGTCCAGAGCCAAATAGGACATTAAAGGAGACAACCAGAACCTTCCTTAGAAGTTCCATCTGGGTCTGCTACTGGTAAACTCAAGCTTGCATTCAACAGATAAGAAAGACTGCCAAAATGGTGAACACCAACCCAAGACTGCACGATACTGTGGAATCAAGAACTAACTGGTATCCAGAGATCAGGATAGGTTCCCCAGGTCAAGGCAAGAGTTGTATTTTAGACTGCCATGCTATATTCCTTCTCCAGTCTGGCCAAGGCCTCTGTAGCTCTTCTCCAGTGCTCTAGATGTCAGGGTCTAGATGCATTGCTACTTCTCCGCTGGGAAATGATACCGATAGAGGAGAATATTTATAGCTCAGGATTGAATTGTGGGGTTCCTTGGTGCTCTTTGAGCTTGGTTACCAAGTTGGGTAATGAACCGTCTGCAAGAAAACAGGAAAACTCAGAGAGCCCCAAGGACCCCATAACTGGGAAGGGAGCCAGCATTTCGACTCTTTGATTGCCTTCATCAACCTTTCAAATCCCCAGGCTGATGCCATTTGAAAAGAGCAAATAGATGTGAGGAACATAACAAATTTCCCCTAATAAAGATGTATCCCAGATATCAAGGTTTATATATAACACTAGAGAGAGCAGTCTTAAAATAAAAATCCATCTGCATCAGCCATTTGGTTCTGACATCTGATCAGCAGCCTGGGGACAAGCCGAGAGAACGAATTAGGATTCAGAAGGACGCCATGAATGCAGTAAAAGATTTTGTTTAATCAGAAAGTTGGAATGGAAAGATATTTGCCTGGCTGAAACATATGAAAGATATAACAGAGAATTATCTGTGGAATTGATCAAGGAAATGTTGGCAATCATCCAATTTCCTTTGAACTAATCCTCCTTTGCTTCACCTTCACTTTGGGGTAATCACCCAAAGGGCAGTCATGCAAATTGCCAATCAGTCGATTCACTGTTTGATGAAAAGAGTTGATTACCAATTAAGATTAAACTTTTCCTGTGCGCCAAATGTTTTCATCTGACTTGGTTATGCTTCTATATGTACCTATCCAAACATTGTCATCATCATCTTTGGAGAACATAACAAAATACAAAGACCTACGAATAGAAATAGAACGACTGTGGCAAAGGCAAGCAAAGGTAGTACCAATAGTAATAGACGCATTGGGTATGCAATCCCAAAATAACTGGAGCACCACTTGAACACCATTGGCATTGACAAATTCTCCATCAGTCAATTGCAGAAGGCAGCTTTACTTGGAACAGCTTCCATCCAGTGGTGAAATCTAAAATTTGTTACTACCGGTTCTGTGGGCGTGGCTTGGTGGGGGGGGTGTAATGTGACTGGGTGGGTGTGGCCAATTTTTTTTTTAACTTTTAAAACCATTTTTTCTACAACCTCTTCGGCGAAGAGGTTGTAAAAATTGCTTTCAAAAGGCTCTGACGATCCCTGCTGAGTTGCCTGATCGGCAGAGGCTTTTTAAATAACCTCTGCCGATCAGGCAACTCAGCTTGGATCGTCAGAGGCATTTAAAAGAAAAAAAGGTTTTTTTTCTTTTAAAAGCCTTTGATGATCCCAGCTGAGCTGTACGATCATCAGAGGCTTTTTTTATTTTTACTTTTAAAAGTATTTTTTGGCTGAAGAGGTTGTAGAAAAAATGCTTTTAAAAGTAAAAAAAAGAGCCTCTGATGATTGTGTGGCTCAGCTGGGCATGGGGCGGGGAGGGGGCGCAGGGATTTTTGCTACCGGTTCTCCGAACTACCCGCCTCCATTGCTACCGGATCGGGTGATCCGGTCCAAACTGGGAGCATTTCACCCTTGCTTCCATCCTGCGATGATATCGGTAACACCATCAAACATCCAGATCTGCCTATCACAGGTCCTTGGTAACCTAACTCGATAGGTAGATAACTGCCAAATCTGACTCACTATGCGATGATTAATAATAACAATCATCATCATCATCATCATCTTGCATTATCTTTGATGTTGGTGTTGAACTGAAGGCTGTCCACTTTCCTTATTGATTAGTCAGAATGAATATGCTTTGTTTGGGGAATAAGATCAGTTGATTATGTGTTTCCAATAAGTCCTTGAAATGTTGAAAAATAATTAATATTTCAACATAAATGCTGCTGCTGAGCAATAGATTTGAGTCACATATTTAAAATGTATCCGATAAGGATATTTTATATGCTTTCTACCTAAGGAACTCTAAGCAGAATAAAGATGTCAGAAGTCACACGGAAAACATGGAAATAATATTTTAAAAACTTCTATAGGTAGTCCTTGACTTATGACAAATAATTGGGACCAGAATTTCCATTGGTAAGCAAAGTGGCTGATAAGTGAGTCATGCTCAATTTAATGTCCTTTTTTGCCCACGGTTGTTAAGCAAATCTGGCTTCTCTTATTGACTTGTCTTATCAGAAGTCACCTGAAAAGGTTGCAAATGATAATCCCGTCATTCTGATTTGTATACAGGATACTGAATGATTAACCACTATGCTAATCTCGTTTCAGGACACACTTTTCTGAGCAGGGGGTGGGGGCGGCCAATGGTGGGTTCCTCCCGGTTCGGCCCGGTTCTCCCGAGCCGGTAGCGGTGACAATATGACGTCACCGAACCGGTTCTGCCCCCCCCGCCCGCCCCAACCCCCCACCCCACGCGTTACTCTTACCTTTTATTTGGCCCCACCCCCAATCTATTGCTGCCTCCTGAGTCCCAGCTGACGGCTAGAGGGAAAAAAACTAAACTCTTGCCGAGGGGCTTCAAAGGGCCAGCCTACAGCTGATCAGTGTTAAAAGAAAACAAATGAGTAGACCAGTGCCTACAAAAATACATGAGTAGATCAGTGCCTGCAAAAATACATGAGTAGATCAGTGCCTGCAAAAATAAATGAGTAGACCAGTGTCTGCAAAAAATAAATGGGTAGATTGGTACAGCTCTGCAAGCAGTTAAAAGCCTGGTAGACCAGTACCTCTGCTAAATCCTAAACAATTGTCACATGACCATCAAGCCACGCCCACAAAATAAGCCACGCCCACAGAACTGGTAGTAAAACAATTTAGAACCCACCCCTGGGGGCGGCCTGTCAGGCCTGGAAGCCATCTTTGGGCCTTCAGACCTGCCACACTTACTACTGTGGGAAACCGGGAGGGGGCATTGTATGGAGCATGGTGATATATAGTCATAATAACATTCCTTTCTCATGAAGTCAAGGACAACTTGCCCTGCACCTGGGAGGCTAGAACTGGGAGGCATCTCCAGTTGGAACGATGTTTGATTGGACCATGTGATGGACATGTGGGTGCTGGGGAAGAGAGTTGGGCTTTCTTTTGGGTGGGGAAAATCTGGAAGCTTTCAGATTCAGGTTCTCCCAGATGTGCCGATATGACATCTCTAATAAAATGGAACTTTGACGAACTTCAAGCCTCAGAGTTTTCTTTCGTTGGGGGGTGTTACTTGGAACCCTGACTTTGTGACCATCATGGTTGCCAAGTGCCTGAATTTTGATCACGTGACCACAGGGATGCTGTGGTGGTCATAAGTTACCTTTTTCAGTGCCATAGTAACTTCAAAAGGTCACTAAACGAATGATCTTACGTCGAGGACTACCTGTATTTTATAGGGCTCCATCTTGTCCTTTATGCTGCCCACATATTACACGGGGAAGGTTTGCAGGTGATCACCGGAACTTGGAAATTAGACGCAACCAGTATGCATGTTGGACTATGGACATTAAGATTTTGAAATTAATTTTAAAGAATGAATGTATTTTTGATTTCTGAGACATAACAAGACAAGCAACTTATAAGAAGAGCCATGGTGGCGCAGTGGTTAGAATGCAGTATTGCAAGCTAACTCTGCTGACTGCCAGCAGTTCGATCCTGACCGGCTCAAAGTTAACTCACTTTTCCATCCTTCCGAGGTCAGTAAAACAAGGAACCAGGTTGTTGGGAGCAATATGTTGACTTAGAGAGGGCTGTGAAGCAGTATATAAGTCTAAGTGCTGTTGCTATTGCTATGGCTCTCAAGAGATATTTTTGAGAAACGACATCAGGACTTTCAATCAATAATGTGTCTTCTTGGTAACTGTCTGTTCCCAGAAGATGTAACAGAAAAAGATATGCAACAGAGTAGATCTGAAAACAACATGAACAAGAATTTGGACACGATTTTGCCATGAGACATAAAAAAACAACTTGCGTGAGTCTTTAAAAATTTAAGAAGGAATAAAAAAATGACAATTCCAGAGAACAAAGGGATTTTGTTGCTGTTGTTGTTAGACTTTCAGAAAAGAGGCTGTTTAATGTTTTGAAGACATGGGAAACAAAGGCCAACAATCATCTGAATCAATTAAAGATTGTATTATGTGAAAAAAGGAGCACAAAGGTGAGGAGATGGCACCACACCGGTTTTGTAAATAATCCTTTCACTTGTACATATTAGTAGATAAGATTACACCATTAGTATGGGTGTCCTGGTTTCAAAAATGAAACCGCTAATTTCTTGAGCCATGGTGGCACAGTGGTTAGAGTGCAGTACTGCAGGCTACTTCTGTTGCCTGCCGGCTGCCTGCAATTTGGCAGTTCGAATCTCACTAGGCTCAAGGTTGACTCAGCCTTCCATCTTTCCGAGGTAGGTAAAATGAGGACCCAAATTGTCCTCATTTTATAAACTCTATAAACCACTTAGAGTGGGTAGTAAAGCACTGTAAAGCTGTATATAAGTCTAAGTGCTATTGCTATTCTTCACTTACTTTAAAAAAAAAACAGATCAACAGAGTTGGAAGGGATCTTGTAAATCCTCTAGTCCAGGGGTCAGCAACTCATGGCTCTGGAGCCGCATGTGGCTCTTTCATCCCTCTGCTGTGGCTCCCTGTTGCTCAAAACATGCATCACAACCGGCAATGTGCAACACCCTCTGGCATGCGATTTATTGAGCTTTTCGACTCATTTCTTTTTTCAGAGTTGAAAATGTTTTCGTTGCATGCAGAAATAAAAATTTGTTTTCTCTGTAGCAGTTCATTGATTACATAAATGCAACTCAGTATAGTTTTTTTATACATAGCATAAAGGTAAAAAACAATATATGCAGCATTATCTTCATTTTAGATTTCAATTTTTTTTTGTGGCTCCCGGTGTTTTCTTTTCTGTGGGAAACGGGTCCAAATGGCTCTTTGAGTGTTTAAGGTTGCCGACCCCTATTCTAGTCCAACCCCCCGACCCAAACAGGAGACCCTACACCAGTGATGGCTAACCTTTTTGCCATCGCGTGCCGAAAGCGGGGGGAGCGCAGGGGAGTCGCGCGTGTGCGTGCCCACACCCATAATGCAATGCACCCCATCCCCTAGAAAGCCTCTGGAGCCTGGGGAGAGCAAAAAATGGGCCTTACCCACCCCCACCCCCGGAGGCCCTCTGAAGGCCAGAAACAGACTGTTTCCCAACTTCCAGTGGCCTGGAAGGCCCGAAAATTAGCTGGCCAGCGTGCTTATGCGCATTGCAGCTGAACTAGGGCAATGCTCGCGTGCCCACCGATATGGCTCCGCGTGCCACCTGTGGCACCCGTGCCATAGGTTCGCCATCACGGCCCTACACCATTTCTGACAGATGGCAGTCCAATCTCTTCTTGAAAGCTTCCAGTGATGAAACTCCCATCTTCTTGATGTTACTTTGATGTACTTTATGTAACTTGATGTTATCTTACTGGGGTAACATCATCAATGCTGCTACTGCTGTTACCTGCTTTTGTAATGAAACATCTGCAACAAACAACCAAACTCAGAGAGCATCAGGAATCCCACAGCTCAACCCTGAGCTACAGATACTCTCTTCTATTGGCGTGGTGAAGGTACTGGACTAGAAGGAAGAAGACTCACATTCTGGTCTCCCTTTCCAACACAGAAACTCCCTCCCTCTCAGGCCAAGAACAACGGAGTGCAGCAGTGAAAGTGTTTGACTAGCAGCAGGAAAACCTACCGTATATACTCGAGTATAAGCCGATCCGAATATAAGCCGACCCCCCCAATTTTACCCCCCAAAACTGGGAAAACTCATTATAGTATAAGCCGGGGGTGGGAAATGCAGCGGCTACTGGTAAATTTCAAAATAAAAAAAGACTGGTCAAAAGTGCGAGGACCTGTCAGAAATCACTTTTTTCAGCCCTCTGGGTAGTCCCTTTGTGCATATGGACTACTCAGAGGGCTGAAAATGTAATTTTTGACTGGTCCTCACACTTGTGACCAGTCCTCGAACTTACGACTGTCCTCACATTTTACGTTTTTGCCCTATCTTGTCACCATGGTAAAGAGAAGCAGTTGTGAAATGAGTGACATGGTTTTAAGAATGCTGCACGGGCATACATGTGAGGATGGTCATAAGTGTGAGGACCAGTCAGAAGTGTGAGGACCTGTCAGAAATGACTTTTTTCAGCCCTCTGAGTAGTCCCTATACACATATATCACATGACCAGTTAGCCAAGCCCACCCAGTCACTGGCTTGATCTAATTTCAGGCAAGTTGAAGCCTCTGTTAAGAGATACCAGGGCTGGGCAAATGTGGCCCTTTTACAACCTGTGGACTTCAACTCCCAGAATTCCTGAGACAGCCAAGCTGGGAGAACCCACTAGCTAGCAGCCAATTACAAGAAGGCTAGCTAGCAGCCAATTACAATCAGCTCTCAACTCAAGCTCAGTGCACATGGGATCTCCCTAAACGTGAGGATTTCTTTGTTTCTTTCTCCCTTTAAGCCCCCCCTTCCAGGGGGCTGCAGAGAGTCTTGCTAGGCACCCCCCTCATGCCCCTAGCAAGCCTTGGGAGCCAGTTGCAGGGAAAAAGTCATTTTTTTCGTGACCCGAATATAAGCCGAGGGGGCGTTTTTCAGCCTGAACAACGGGCTGAAAAACTCGGCTTATATTCGAGTATATATGGTAAGTTGTATTTCACAATTAGCTATGCTCAGACCAGTCCCTCTCTCTTAGTCTAACCATCTCCATAAAGTTGTTGGTGTGTGGAAAAATGGAATAAGGGAATGCTATGTAAGCTACCTTGAGTTTGTAAATGAAAGGTGCAACTGAAATTGGCTAAGCTCACAAATAATTTCCAGATGGCTGGGTGTTAATGGGAATTGACTAACCCATTGAGATGCCACCAGCTGGAAAAGGTTATCTTGGAATCCATTCCTTCAACAGCTTAAAATGGACAAGATGTTTTCAATATCAAATATATACTAAGGGCTCACAGGAAAAGAGGGAAACAGGGTGTGTTTTGAGAGATAATTACTCATATTCTTCAATTGCCTCAACTTGCTTACACTCAAAGTTTAGACACAGATGAGTTCTTGGAGCCTACAGCAGAAAGATAAGAATCTTGGAATACATCTGTCAAATTCTTGACTAAAACTAGCCGGTTTTATCCAATATGAAAATATATGTAGGAGATGACCAGACTGAATTCAAGGGCAGGGTAAAATGCATCATCAGTCTGAAGTCTACACCCCCCAAAAGAGACGTAAGTCTCCAAACCCCTTAAAGTCCATTGACTCTTATCTGGTACCAATTTGCCTTCTGGTTTGACATCAGACGCGAGGAGCAGGGTTCTGTGAACTCGCCCCGAATCCTCCTCGTTGGAGGGCCCCCCAAGGGGCTAAAGTCACCCTATAGGGGTGACGAAGAAAGAAAGGGCACCCTGCAGGTCACGGGGAGTGGTGGTGCTCCAGCTGGACTCATTATGGCTGCCGTGAAGCCGGGGTAGCCGAAGAAACAACAAATGTGCTGGAGTGGTGTAGATGAACAGTGATTGGAACTGGGTAAGGTGATTTTCTTTTTACCTAGAACTTAACCCCAAAGAAAACAAACCCTGGAAAATAAACTCTTTGAAATGCTTGTTTAAGCAGTGAATAATTACAGAGAGAAAAATTACAGTAGATCAGATTCTTGTGTATAAGTAGCATGAAATAAACTTGCAATGCTTTTTAACTCTATCCTAGTTCCTGACTTCTTGCTCCTGACAATATCTTTATAGCCTTTTATTCTCTTTTGAGGCATAATTCACACTAGTGGAATGAGGATGCCGAAAGAATCAATTGCTCCATATTTATCCATTCTTCATCAGAACTCTAATATGATCGCTCTTATTATCAGATCAGATTATCAGAGTTGGAAGGGACCTTGTAGGTCATCTAGTCCAATCCCCCACCCAAGCAGGAGACCTTACACCATTTTTGACAAATGGCAGTCCAATCTCTTTTTGAAAGCCTCCAGTGATGAAGCTCCCACAGCTTCCAAAGGCAACTTCTGTTCCATTTGTTGATTGTTCTCACTGTCAGAAATTTTCTTCTTCTTTTGAGGTTGAATCTCTCCTTGATCAGTTTTCACCCATTATTCCTTGTCTGGCCTTCGGGTGCCTTAGAAAATAGCTTAACCCACTCCTCTCTGTGGCAGCCCCTCAAATATTGGAAGACGGCTATCATGTCTCCCCTGATCCTTCTCTTCTCTAGACTAGCCATGCCCAGTTCCTATAACCATTCATGTTTTAGCCTCCAGTCCTCTCTGGTTGCTCTTCTCTGCATTCTTTCTAGAGTCTCAACATCTTTTTTATTGTGTGGTGACCAAAAGTGGATCCAGTATTCTAGGTATGGTTTTACTATATTTGAAGGCAAAAGAAAGAAAATTAAAAACACAGCAGTTTCAGTTGTGGCTCTGTTCTGGAACAATCTTGAAGAATACGTTCCTAGCACTTATTTTGTTAACTTTTGGATGTAAAATAGAGAATATTTTACAGCATCTCAATTCCTTAATTTCTAGTGAGATCCATGCAGCCTATCTGTGCCCAGCTTTGCAGCAAAAACCAATTATATACCTTTTAGGCAGTCATCTAACAGCTCTTTCACCAATCATACTCTTATATATATGCAGGAATCATACAGAAAAGTATATTATATAATGCCAAAATCTACATATCAGGCTGAAAAGAATCCAAGCGCTGAGATTTCTGGAATCAACTTCTCACAGTATTACAGGAGCCCAAAATAAAAGCAAATTACTGCTACAAAGTAGCATAGTTCTATTGTGTGATTAAATCTCAGTGTGATTAAAATATTGTTTTGTAAGGCTTATTCTACCTGAGAGATAATTTGGGAAGACTCCTGATGCGTCTAAATAATTTGGCCATCCCCCTGCCAGCTTCACATCCTTTTGGTATTCATATTCTTGCATAATATTGTTCTAAATAACTCTGCAGTGAGATCTATTTTGCTTAATCCTCTTCTCTGCTTCCATCCTGAGACTGTCAAAATGGACATTCTGGGTTTTTTTAGAGATTTTACACTATAAAACTAATATCGGACAAATGGAGCTCTGCTTGATAGCACAGAATGTTCTCATGATCTCTTCAGCCTTCATGAAGTAGTAGAAGACATTTTTCGGTGAAACGACAATGAATATGGTTGTTTCATCAATGGAAGAATTTTGTTTAATTATTATGGCAGAGAAAGAAGGAAGAACATGGAACATTTGTGTCTTGAAGGACAGGAAGTCATCCCAAGAAGGACTTGCACAATGCATTATCCACAGCAGAAGAAATCCAGAGTATAAGAAATCCAATTAATAGCCAAAATGTTCTTTAACTGTTAACTACTATAACTTTTTTTCTTTTTTCTTTAACTGGTTTTCCCAGTTGCAATGTATGGCTGTGAAAGTTGGACCATAAGAAAGGCCGAGCGTCAAAGAATTGAGGCCTTTGAATTATGGTGCTGGAGAAGACTTCTGTGAGTTCCTTGGACTGCAAGGTGAACAAACAAGTCAGTCCTAGAGGAGATCAACCCTGACTGCTCTTTAGAAGGCCAGATCCTGAAGATGAAACTCAAATACTTTGGCCACCTAATGAGAAGGAAGGACTCACTGGAGAAGAGCCTAATGCTGGGAATGATTGAGGACAAAAGAAGAAGGGGGCTGCAGAGAATGAGGTGGCTGGATGGTAGAGGACAGGAAGGCCTGGAGGAAAGTTGTCCATGAGGTCACAATGGGTCGGACACAACTTTGCAACTAACGACAACAACTCTAACTTTCTAAGGAAAGCAGATCTAAGTGAGTGGTGTCTATCAAGGGAAACAATACTTAGCAGTATTTCATAAGTAGTTGGAAAACATACTATTTTTAGAAAGAATGGAGCAATCTGGCAAGCTCCAAGAATGGTGCATCCTCATGGATAAATGTTGGGGTTCATCTCAAAGCATGAAAAGCTTCCATCTTATGGCTGCATTTATAAGGCATGCTCAAACCACTGAACCATGAACAAATTAAGCAGAACAGATCATGCAGCATCTTAAGCCTACACCCAAATGGTAAGAAATTTGAATATCAACCAAATTAAACACAAGGGTGAAACTCAACATTATTGTTGTTGAATAGATTTGGTCAGGCATGTTACATGAATACAAACTCATCCCAACTCTCTGCTTTTCAACATATTGATCAATGACTTAACTGAAGGATTAGAAAATACTAAATCTGTAAATGGCACAATATAAAAAAGATAAGTGACATGTTAAAGGACAGTTTCAAACCTCAAGGGTCTCTTGATAATAGCTATCAATCATTTATATAAATCTGTCTAACTGTCTGTCTGTCTGTCTGTCTGTCTGTCTATCATCTACCATCTACCATCTACCATCTACCATCTACCATCTACCATCTACCATCTATCATCTATCTACCTATCATAATTCTTAACTGCCTATCTCCCTTGGTTGCAAGTTGCAATAATAGGCAGAAATTGGAATAAATGTCAACAAAGAATGAGAAAAAAATTCCTACATTGGGTAGGAAAAATCAATGCAATGAGGATAGAATTGGGAATAGCAGGATATGGGGGGCGGGGCGGGAGGAGAGACCCTACTTGTAAAAAAGATTTGAATATTTTGGTGGTTCGTGAATTGAAAATGAGCTAGCAGTGTGATTGACATGCAGAAAATGTAGTCCTCTGCTACATTGACAGAAACATGATATCAAGATCAAGATAAATCATCTTCCTCCCTATTTTTCATCAATCAGATCACACTTGACATATTGTGCCCAGTTCTGGGCACCATATTTGAAGAAGGACATTGAGGAGAATGCCCAGAGAGAAGCAACCAGATGATAAGAAGCCCAGAGAGGTGAATTTATGAACAACAGTTGGAGGTATTGGATATGTTTATCTGGAGAAGAGGTGTGACAGAGACATAATGCAGTCTTGCAATATTCGAATGGCCATCATGTAGAAAATGAGAGTTGTTTAGATTTGTTCTAGGAGATAAAAGTTATATTACAGGAAAAAAATAGATTTTAATTGGATATCAAGGGGGGGAAATCCTAATAAAAACAACAGAATGAACTTTATCAGAAGGTAATAGACCATTCTTTCTTGAAGGAGTTTAAATAAAGGCTAGATGGCCATTCCTTAGAAATGCTGTCATGGTGGATTTCTGTAGTGCGTAGGAGGTTAGATCGCCTCTAATGTCATTTTCAACTCTTATGTGCTATCATTCTATAAAATGCAGTAAAGAATGTGAAATAAAAGCATACTTCCAGCCTTCCACAGCTGGGAAGTGAATACAATGAAAAAAAAGGAAGTCTTGTTTAATGAAAAGAAGGACTAGGGGTGACATGATAGCAGTGTTCTAATATCTAACAGGTTGCCATAAAGAAGAGGGAATTAAGCTCTTCGCCAAAATATCTGAAGGCAGAACAAGAAACAATGGGTGGAAACCAATCAAGGAGAGAAGCAATTTAGAAATAAGGAGACATTTCCTGATCACTAGAACAATTATTCAGTGGAATGGCTTGCCTCCAGAAGTTGTGGGTGCTCCATCACTGGAGGTTTTTAAGAAGAGATTGGACAACCATTTGTCTGAAATGATATAGGGCTGTGATGGTGAACCTATGGCACGGGTGCCACAGGTGGCACGTGAAGCCATATCTGAGGGCACACGAGCGTTGCCCTAGCTCAGCTCCAGCACACATGTGCCCACTGGCCAGCTGATTTTTGGGCCTTCTGGGCCCACCGGAAGTCGGGAAATGGGCTGTTTCCAGCCTCCGGAGGGCCTCCAGGGGGGGTTCAGGAAGGCCATTTTTGCCCTCCCCAGGCTCCTAGAAAGTCTCTGGAGCCTGGGGAGAGTGAAAAACGGGCCCACTGTGCCATCACATGCCAAAAGCGGGGGGAGCATGGGGGGAGCACGCGCATGTGTGCAGGAGGGTGGGGCACAGGTGGGCATTGAATTATGGGTGTGGGCACGCACACACACGATCCTCCCGCTCTCCCCCCGCTTTTGGCACGCGACAGCAAAAAGGTTAGCCATCACTGATATAGGGGTTCCTGCCTGAGCAGGGGGGTTGACTAGAAGACCTTCCAAGGTCCCTTCCAACTTCTCTGTTCTTTTATTCTGCCTGCTTCCCCTTACTGAAAGTTAAAAACAGAGTCAGGTTGGAGTTCAAATAGGCATATCTTGTGATATGGATTCAACTTTCCCCTTGCTTTTTCCAAGCATTTTTCCAAATCATACATCTGATCTCTGTCTTTGGGTTTGTCCTACCCCCAATTTTTCATCTCCGTATAAATCAAACATGTCTTCATAGATGAAACATATTTCATATCCAAGAAGCGCCCACCTGCAGGGTAAAAAATTTAAGAATTCTGGATTTAAGTAGGTCTGCTACAGTTCGAAAATTAGTCCTTTAAGTATAAGGACTTTCTTTTTAAATCAATCCATTTAGGATTTTGTACCCCAAGCAATGTATTATTTTAAGTTGAAATGATTAAGTTGAATCCAGCTGTGAAGTGCTCGAAAAGCAACATTTTTAGATAGCACTGTTTCTATAGTAAAGAAAAATGACCAATTTCAATTAGTTATAAGTTATAAGTTCAATTTCTGCCCACAGGTTATTTGGGTGGGGTGGGATGATTTTGTGGTTTGATTGCCCTTTAAAAAAAAAATCAACATAGACCTCCTTACTTCGATGTCATCCATGTGTATTTGGGTAGAAATTCTAAACCAAGCCAACATAGCCAGTAGCCAAATTGGATTTGGGCTGATGAAAGCTGTAGCTTACTACCCATTGACATCTCTGAATTACAGGGTTGGAAAGAACCTTTCAAGGTTTTCTAATATAGTCCGAATTTGGGAAGTCTCCAACGTCATTAACAATGCTTTAAAAATATTTTACATGGCTGGCACGATTTTCATAGCTCTGAAATGTATGAGCAGCTGTGCTTATTTCATAAGATTTAAGCATATTGTTTAAGCTGACCAGAGTTGCCTTTTGGGGGAGATGGACTGCATATGAATTTAATACATAAATAAAAATAAATAAATATTATTACATACATCTAAATGGATTATAACCTGAAGTTTTCAACTTCCCGAATCTGTACTTTTTAAAGATGCTGCAAAAAAATACATCTGCAGCCTCTCGCCATTTTAACAACGGCTGTGGTATAGGGATCACTGGATTAGAAGATCAAATATACCCAAATCACTCGGGGGCCAGTTCAGCCCACTCTTTCTCTCAAGGGGAAAAAATTGGAGGAGGCAATATTATGTGTATCACCTTGTTTCAGGAGCAAAGAACTACCGTAAATCTAACAAATAACTCATTCATATTTATGGTGCAAAAAACATTGAAAAATTTCTTCCTTTCCTCTTCCTGTTGAGTGTGTCTTGTGTCCAGAGAAATCAGCTGCAGAACATAGTTAAATGACAGCCTGCTGGCAAGCTTTGGTGAAATTGTTCAGGAATTTCACATGCTTACGCAAGAGCATAGCAAAACAGCAACAATGAGGAGTCCTTAATCCTCTCTGAGCTTGGTTGTTTTCTTGCTGACTAATCAAGGAGAGGAGCAACCTGGAACTAAGGAGAAATTTCCTGACAGTGAGAACAATCAACCAGTGGAACGACTTGCCTCCAGAAGTTGCAGATGCTCCAACACTGGAGGTTTTTAAGAAGAGATTGGACAACCATTTGTCTGAAATGGTACAGGGTTTCCTGCTTGAGCAGCAGGTTGGACTAGAAGACCTCCAAGGTCCCTTCCAACTCTGTTATTCTATTATTCAGACGTTTCATTGCCCAAACTAGATAACATCATCAGTGTTTGGGTAATGAAAGGTCAGCAAGAAAACAACCAAGCTCAGAGAGCATCAAGGACCCCTCATTTCAAATCCTGAGCTGCAAATATTCTCCTTTGAAGATGGACAGCGGTACAAATATGGGTGGATTTTGGGGTCAACTCCAGATATATCAGAATGGAGACCCAACTGGGAGGTGAATCGGGGAAATCCTGACCAACGATTTTGAGGAGTTGAAAACCTATTACAAAGCTCAGAATGGTGAGGGAGCAGATGATCAATCTCACGCCCGGAGTTGTATGTTAAAACTGAAGGGCACCCAACCCAACAAACCCCCGAGAGTCCAAAAACGCTTTAAGCCTGATGGTGATCTCTGGATGAAGAGAAGTGGAAAACCAGGTGAGGTACTTTACCTACTAGGAAATCGGAGATGGCCAGGTTCAGGAGGAAATAATTGTTCTGCGTCCTCAAGCTGGAGTCCCCCACGAAGGCCAGCATCACTAGTGCGTTGCCCATCACGGTGGCCACGATCAGCAAAGCCATCAGCACCGCCAAGGCGATGGTCCAGGTCGTGGAGAACTGGCCGGTGAAATCTTCTCCCTGCGCTTTCTCCGAGCTCTCCGAATCGTTCAGAGCCCGGGCGCTCGAGGAGCTGTCCATTTCAGCACCATGCGCCCTCCGCGACTCAAACGGCCGGGCGAAGTCGCGGCGCCATCGTCAGTTGCGAACGGGTTATATATTATTTACATGAATTATAGCCCGCCAACTCAATGGACTGCGAGCGGCTTTACCTGGCGGGACTTGCCTCTGACGGACGGAGGGAGTCGGAGATAGCCGCTTCGGCATTGCGCCTTTAGCCGGTTCTCTCTTTCCGAGGCTCAGCAGATCGGCTAAAGGCAATCCTAAGAGGCTGGTTTTCTTTTTCGAGTTCTCAGTGAAATAATAATAATTTTTTTTCTTCTTCTTTCCGTTGCTTTCCGATTCTTTCTCCCTGTGAGACTGTAGGGTTTTTTTCCCCCTTTCCCTGAAACTCACCCTTTCCTTTCTCCTTCCTCCCACTTCTTCTCCTGACGGGGAAAAGAGAGGGAACGGCGGGAGTGGAGGAAAGAATGCGGAGGGGTGTGTGAGAGGGGGCTGACTCTACTATTTGCAGCAGCTGCTTTGCTCAGCGTCGGAAGTGACTGACTCCTGGCCAAAACGAAGAGTTTTCTCCCAAGGGTGGAGCCAAGTTGGGAAAATAATTGCTGAATAAATCTGAGAGTCTAGGGGGCTAGGCTTTGGTTTCGGACAGTGTCAGGTTGAGCAGTCATTGGCCTCTCAGCCAGCTTCAGAGCCATCCACTGCTCCTCTCCCTTCTCCTCTGCTCCCTTATTTCTGCCTTTCAAGCATTTCCCAGCAAGCTTCAAGCATGCAGTAGGAGCAAGTCAACCAGCGGGACCGGTCTGTTTGCTTTGGGATAAGGTTGATGAATTGTCCATAGGCCCAGTCAGGAGGAAAAAAAACTGATTAGAGGAAATAAGATCTTGTAATCTCATTCAGTACTGTGAATGGTTAATATCAGCCCCTGAATGAAACCGTACAGACAATCAAATAAGTCATAAGCAATTTAATGGCCTGGGTTTGATGCTATGCATAGCCAAAAGGAACTTAAAAGAAGTCAACGGTAACCGTGTTTAATACATTGTTCCAATGTATTAATCAGGGGTGAAATGCTCCCGGTTCGGCTCAGCTCAGGAGAGTAGGTAGCGATGGTGGCGGGCAGTTCGGAGAACCGGTAGCAAAAATCCCTGCCCCTGCCCCCCATGCCCAGCTGAGCCACGCGATCATCGGAGCCTTTTTTTCCCCTTTTAAATGGCTCTGAGGATCCAAGCTCTGACGATCCCAGCTGAGTTGTCTGCCAATCAGGCAACTCAGCTGGGATCGTCAGAGCCTTTTGCAAGCATTTTTTTACATGGTTTTACATGTAAAAAATGGTTTTAAAAGTTAAAAAAAATGGCCACGCCCACCCAGTCACATTACACCCCCACACACAGCAAGCCACGCCCACAGAACCGGTAGTAACAAATTTTATATTTCACCCCGGTATTAACCTTTCATGACCTCGATCAGTAATTTGTGTCAACACAGCCTGCTTATGTGTGGTTGTATATGTGCAAAATAGTAATAACAGAGTTGGAAGGGACCTTGGAGATCTTCTGATCCAACCCCTTGCTCAAGCAGGAAACCCTATAAACATTTGAGACAAATGGTTGTCCGGTCTCTTCTTGGAAACCTTATGTGATGGAGCACCCACAACTTCTGAAGGCAAGTAGTTCCACTGATTAATTGTTCTGTCAGGAAATGCACTTATGAGTGATCACTACTGAAACCTCATCAAGCCTCAGCCACTTGATTTATATATAGCACTTATAGTGTCCAAAGCCCATTGCGTGTTTAACTACATCGGGTAAAGAGGTAGCAGATTCATTCCTGCAACATGCTAGCTTGGTTAGTGGTTTATCATATGTATGTGTAATGTATTTTGGGCCTGGGCCATTTGTAGTTCAATGAGTTTTGCAAAACCAGAAACTGTATGAATTCAGTAAAATCAGGATTAAGTGTGTATCAGATTATACATCGGTGGAGAAAATAGACAGAATTTTTGCTTTCTAATTAACTGTATTCTGAAATTAGGACTAAAAAATTAAGCCTTTCATATCTAGACCACTAGTAGATTGCAGTAACAAGGCTCAGAAAACTGTAAAATAAATTTATTCAGCAAGTCATTTAAAAATTAAAAAAAATTACAACAATAAAAACTGTGTGTGTACACACATACTCCAAAAACATCAAGCACATCAAACATAATGTCAAGGTGAATACCTTTAAAACACTGCAAACTGCAAAAGGCTGACTCAGCCTTCCATCCTTTTTAAGGTAGGTAAAATGAGGACCCGGTTTGTGGGGGCAATAAGCTGACTTTGTATAAATATACAAAAGTATGAAGGCTATTGCTTAACGCACTGTAAGCCGCCCTGAGTCTCCGGAGAAGGGCAGCATATAAATCAAATTTTTTTAAAAAACCAAAAACTCTAAGGCCTGCCAGAAATCTATTTTTTGATGCTCTGCACTCTAGAAAAATGGAGAGATGGTCTTGTACGACATTCACTCCGTGATTTAAAGAATGCTATTATACCGTTAGAAATTGTTGAGAATATTTGTAACTCGGGTTGTAGTTCTGGCAGCAGTCTGTTCCCCCGAGCTTGCTAGTTATCCTCCTGACACTCTACCAATGGATCCATCAACAAACACATTGGCTTTGAGCCAGCATATGAACCAGTGGTGGGTTCCACTTATCTTTGCTACTGAATCGCTCACAGACACTTTGCTCCTGTGCACACCACTTCTGCGTATACGCAGAGCGTATTTGATGATGTCTGGGTGGATGGGCGGAGCCTCCCGCCACCGCTACTACCGGTTCGCCCGAACCAGGAACAACCCACCACCGATATGAACCAGTAAGGAAATGGACCACTTGAATCACCAATCAGCAACAGAACCAACCACCTCCCTTACCAGTTGAATTTTGCACCTCACAAACAACCAGTCACTTCACCCAAAACCCTGCTGATGATGTTACCAAGTTTGATAACAAAATGTCCGTAAGCTAAACAGCAAGCTCCGAGAACAGACAGCTGCCCAAAAGCTATTATATCCTGTCCCACTCTTGTAATGCTTGAAGCATGAAAGCTGAGAAGACTCAGATACGAGTTCCTTGCAGTCAGCATTCATTCAGATTTGCCACTTTCAACTAGCCCTTCCTAAAAGACCTTAGAAGGGCTGTGTCAAGGTTCCTACTGATGAACCCAAGCAAATCAGAACTCCGAGGCCATTTGCTTCCTCAAAGAACTTCTTTGTTGGGTGCATCATATTGGCACACTTAGTAGAAAACCAGCTCTGAATCATTCCTGCAGTTTCAGCATAATTAAAACCAGTAATAACCCCTTCCCCAAGTGTCACTGGTCACATTGGCTAACTAGGTTAATTGTTGGGTTCCTCAGGCACTCTTCTCTTCCTTCCTCCCTCCCTTGGGAGATGATCTTGGTTCCCACTAGAAAGATCTATGTTGTGTCTAGTAAGACATTCAAGTCCTTCCCACTCCCACATTGTGTGGCAATGATAAACTAGGAAAATGGCTTCTGCCAGGTTCAATTTGGCATTGACAGTCTGATTCAACTCAGAGAAGGTGATCTCAAAGACAGTTAAGGCATTAAACCGTGTAGAGTTCTAAAACTTGATTGGCAACCAATTGCAACTCTCCTAATCGTGATGTTCTGTGAATGAACATAAGTACTCCCATAGCTACTGAGGCATACCATCCACCACCTCAAGCTTGCAAATAGTCCTCATGGGTTGCCCTACGAAGAGCAAATTGCAGTGATCCAGTTCTGAGGTGACAAGGGCATGATTGAATATTTCTATTTCCAGAAGTGTCTGCAACTGGCACAGAAGATATAATTGTGTGACATTCTCCTTGCTACCTTCACCAGCTATTAAAATAGGAGAGATGGCTTCAGAGCTTTTGAGCCATCTCCAACTAAGGAAGGAGAATTATTTTGCTGGGAATCAAAGGAGGATCCTGATCAAAGAAGGATTATTTAATTTCGTTTTGTTTTAGGCATTCTTCTTCTTCCTGTTAACTACTTTGTCACTAATATAACATACAGAAGACACACAGAAGTAGATTTGGTAGTTTAAAGAGGGCCTGTTTTGCAAGGGGTGGAAACTAATGCTTGTAGTAATGTACTACCGTGTTTCCCCAAAAATAAGACCCTGTCTTATATTTTTCTGAATCCTGAAATAAGTGCTTGGCCTTATTGCCATGCACTCAAAAGCCCGATTGGACTTATTATCAGGGGATGTCTTATTTTGGGGGGAACAGGGTAATCTATATTCAACTAGAGGGGATAATATGTGTATCTGTGGTGTGGGGATTGTTTATGTCTCTTTTAAATATTTTGATTGTTTTGTATTTTTGTCCTTTTTTTCTTTTTTTATCTTCTTTTGGTAGAAACAATTAGCTCACAAACCCACAACTACTTCAATCTTGCTGGAATTTGATCTAAACCTGTCTCACCCCATGCACAAAACACCACAGATAGATAAGTGCCTATCATTAGCATGGTGTGTCAGGTGAGCTCAATCCATCTCCAGCGATCTTTCTATGTATTGTATGAGCAAAATAATAATAATAATAATAATAATAATAATAATAATAATTATTATTATTATTATCTAGGAATCCTATTGTATTGTTCAAATTAGTCAACCCCACAACTGGGATCTGAACCTAGCTTTTCAAAATTAATTATATCATGTATGCCATTGTTCAGGAATAACCCTTGAGTAGCAAGGGTGTGCACATGAAAGTGCTTGAGAGTAGTTGTGAATAAGCACCGTCACCACACAGATACGCTGAGTCGTGTTATAGTTTACACAGTCCAATAAACAAAGTCTTCATACCAGTCGTATTAATCATGCACAGTAAACAGTTCTTCTAGAATTGCAAACAGTAAGACAGTAAGTCAGATAGAGATATCAGAGAGCAAGAACAACCAAGAGAACAAGCTATGTTTCTAGCTCCCTTATAAGGACATTGGCAGGAGTGGCGTAAAGGAGCCTGAGTGGCGTAGGAGGCTAATGCCTCCTATTAAGGCAGCATTTAACATCCAGCTGCCTGCAATTACTGCGAGTTCTAATCTCACCAGGCTCAAGGTTGACTCAGCCTTCCATCCTTTCTGAGGTGGGTAAAATGAGGACCCGGTTTGTGGGGGCAATAAGCTGACTTTGTATAAATATACAAAGTATGAAGGCTATTGCTTAACGCATTGTAAGCCGCCCTGAGTCTCTGGAGAAGGGTGGCATATAAATATAAAAAAAATAAAAAAAAATAAAATAGAACTAACCAATCAGTACACAGTATGATGCAATATAGCAGTCTTAAAGCTATACAATACAATACAATATAATGCAAACATACATTGATGGTTTATATATTGCCAACCCAACAAGTTAGGTAATAGTCATATTCCTAACAGCCATCGTAATGCATTTGAGATTTTTGAGGACACCAAGATGTTTCAAGGACAGCAGCTCATTGTCAACAGCAAGGAGTACTTTTTGAGAACTTCCATTCAACTAACGCATTAACATTCTCTTTGCTTCCTTGAAGGCATTCTCCTTCCACCTTCTTGGCCGCCTTCTTCTTCTTTTCATGGCGTTTGAGAAAATGTCATGGGTCTAGAGGCAGTCACATCAATAAATGTAGAGAGCACAAAAAGCAATACAGCTGCCCTGATGCAAGTTCATATCTGCGATGGTTTTTTTTTCAAAGTGAGTAATATCTCAGTGTCATTCAGGTAAGACCCAGCTAGAGAGTTCTTGGATCAATACAGACTGACATCAACTGATGTTGTCCTGTGAACGAACGTGATTGAAGGCGGTAACCACCATTTCAACCACCATTTGAGACTCAAAACAAATTTGCTGGTTTTGCAGCTCTGATTACTTACTCTAATTCCATCATAGGAAATTCCACAATGTACAACCACAATTGAATAGAGTAGAGTAGAGTAGAGTAGAGTAGAGTAGAGTAGAGTAGAGTAGAGTAGACTAGACTAGACTAGACTAGACTAGACTAGACTAGAATAGAATAGAATAGATTTTTTTATTGGCCAAGTGTGATTGGACACACAAGGAATTTGTCTTGCTGCATTTGCTCTCAGTGTACATAAAAGAAAAGATTG
Source organism: Ptyas mucosa (assembly GCA_012654045.1). Lineage (NCBI taxonomy): Eukaryota > Metazoa > Chordata > Lepidosauria > Squamata > Colubridae > Ptyas > Ptyas mucosa. The sequence continues at coordinate 7,368,850 of WNWU01000033.1, read as the reverse complement.
AGACCAAAATGTCCATGGTTAAGCAAAACAGTTAAGTGAATTGTGCCCAATTGTGCTACCTTTTTGCCAAGGGTTCTTCAGTGAATCAGTGTAGTTGTTAAATGAATCAGTGGTCATTAAGAAAATTCAGCTTCCCCTTTGTTGACTTGGCTTGCCAGAAGACCAATAGGAAGATTGCAAACAGCAGTCACACAACCCTGAGACATTGCAACTGTTCAATCAACATTTTTAAATTGAATTATAAGATATTATAAAATACAAAATAAATAGAAAATCGGGTGGGGTAGGGCGAAGGAAAGGAGAAGTGAGGAAAGATAAGAAAAAGAAGAAAAAGAAGCATTGACTTCCGACTCTGTCTGTTACAGTAAAATAAGGCACTAACATCAAATCGCAACTGTTTGCTTTTTCATAATAATATGAACAAGTCATTTCTATAAGGATCTATCAGTCTAATTGGTAAAACCCAAAGTCAAATTTTCATTCTTTTCCACATCAACCATGAAGTACGGAAGCGGTCTCCATGTGGAAACAAAAGTACTTATGTTCTTTCCTTTAATCAAAGTAGTCAATTTTGCCATTTCAGCCAACTCCATCACATCATCATCATCATCATCTTTTAACGACCCCAAAATTCCTTGCGAGGTGGAGTCTGGGCAACTGAATGGAGCTAGTAGAGTGTTTAATGGCCGGATGCCCTTCCTATCGCCAATGCGGAGTTTTGTTCAGCAGATATATTCTCATTGTGCCCTGAGAGAGAAATGCCCAGAGAGATTGTGCCGAGAGAGAGAGAGAGAGAGAGAGAGAGAGAGGGAGAGAGGAGTGCTAACTCCATCACATGACATGTTGTAAATACATGCCAGTTGCCAAGCCCCCAAATTCTGATCACATGACCGTGGGAATGCTGTAAGTGTAAGTCGCTTTTTTCCGTGCCTTTGTAACTTCGATCAGTAAACAAATGGATGTAAATTGGGGATTGCTTGTATATGGCTCCTGTTCTTCCTATGCATGGTTCTTAATTGGACCTGTAAGTTCAGTCTATGTTCAGTTTGATTGTCTTCTCACATTAACTTTTAGTTCTTAGGTTAGAAACTGTTAGAGCTTGCAGCAATCCAACCAGCACACAAGTAAACAATTCAGCAGGATCCATTTATATAAGAAGCTTCTTTATATACAATACCATACAGCAGAAGCCAGAACCAGAACTCAGAATCCGGAAGTACAGAAATATAATACACAGAAGCTATATAATACAGAGGAGTGATAATGCAAGGACAAACCAACTCTTTTATACATAACAGTCAAGCTAAGAGCCTTGGTGGCGCAGCAGATTAAAGTGCTGTTAACACCAGCTGCCTGCAATTACTGCAAGTTCGAATCTCACCAGGCTCAAGGTTGACTCAGCCTTCCATCCTTTCGAGGTAGGTAAAATGACGACCCGGATTGTGGGGGCAATAAGCTGACTTTGTATAAAAAAGAACACTGCTGGGGGGGGGGGGGGCGAAAGCCCTACTAAGCAGGTATATACAAAAGTATGAAGGCTATTGCTTAATGCATTGTAAGCTGTCCTGAGTTTCTGGAGAAGGGCGGCATATAAATCAAACCAATAAATAAACAATAAATAAATAAGCCACGCTTAGGCTCCGAGCCGTCTGAGTCATCAAACAGTCCCCATTGGCTGACCTGTTACCATGTCTATTCCAATTCATGAACTCTCACACACCGACAGAAACATGTTTTTGAGATGACAACGCTGATTTGTTCCGAACGTCTGAAAAAACAAGGCTCTGCATTATGATGTACAAAGCCGGGTTCCTTTCTTAGAATTTATTACATTTTAAGATCATCTTTCTTTAGTAAAAGGACAGAATTAAGCTAATAGCATCCGAGCTGGAAGAATTTCTCCTTTCAAATGAGCTATTTTCCAAAGGAGATCAACTGTCGGCAGTTTTTTGAAAATGTGATGCCCGGAACAAAACCCTCTCTTTCAAACGCAGCCTCGCCAACATCGAAGAGAGAGGAATTATTACATCTTGTGATTTTGAAATTGTGCATCTCTTAATACAGTCTGAATTAGCTCATTTAGCAGAGCCGTATTATACTGATGGCTCAACTACTTTCTTAAGCGTTCTCGTTTTCTCACCCACAACTCTCGCCAGCCAGCCTCCACCTCAATCCAATTTCTTTTCTTCCTTCCTTTCCTAAAAGTAGTACCACGGTTATCTCTTCTTTGGGGGTTAGGTTTAACAATCCAGTTGATCTGGATGCTGCACCAAATGTACGAGAAAAAAAAAAGGAGTCGTTGATGTGTTAATAATTAAAAGCGATATACAAATAACAAAAAGGGACGCGGTAGCTCAGTGGCTAAGGCGCTTTCAAAAATAGCTATCAGCTTTGCAATCTCTCTGCAAAAAGCAGCTTCTTTTCTGTGAGAGATTTTTGTGTCTCTGTCTTTTAATGACCCCGTAATCCCTGTATAGCTGGTGGGAGAACTCTGGTGGAAGAGCTCTGCTGGGTAGTGGAAGGCAAAAAAAGAAGAAAGAAGGGGCAAATAGGAGGAACAGGTGTAGCAACATTATTTTAAAAATCGCCCTACACAAATGAGACTTTTAAAGCAAAAATAATTGATGATAAGCCTAGCAGAGGCTCCGCGCATCTATTTTATAACTCATTTTCCAAAAGAACGTTGAAAGGAAGAAAGAATTTGCTGCATTGATATAGGATGCTGCAGAGGCTGAAAAAATGGGGTGAGTTTCTTATTGTATGGCTTCTGAGGAGGGGGAGGAGAAGGAAGAAGAGGAGGAGGAGGAAGAGGAGGAGGAGGAGGAAGAAGAAGAGGAGGACGAGGAGAGGAGGAGGAGGAAGGAGAAGAGGAGGACAAGGAGAGGAGGAGGAGAAAGAGGAAAAGAAGGAGGAAGAGGAAAAGGAAGAGGAAGAGAAGAAGGAGGAGGAGGAGAAGAAGGAAGAGGAGGAGGAGGAAGAGAAGGAGGAAGAGGAAGAGGAGAGGAGGAAGAAGGAGGAAAAGAAGGAGGAAGAAGAAAAGGAGGAGGAGGAGGAAGAGAAAGAGGAGAGGAGGAGGAGGAGGAAGTGGAGGAGGAGGAGGAAGACAAAGAGGAAGAGGAAGAGGAGAGGAGGAGGAGGAGGAGGAGGAGGAGGAGGAGGAGGAGGAGGAAGAGGAGGAAGTTGAAAGATTAGGAAAAACTTAGATAATTCAATCTAAAATAGCTTTCTCCAAACTGGGTTTAAATATGTTGGACTTTAATTTCCAAGGACCTGAATATCACCACAATGGAAAGGACCATTTTGGGGGAGACAGGCTTAAAGCTACGTAGGAAGGAGATAGATAAGCTTGTCACATGTAACTTTTACTTCTGTAAAATGAGCTATGAAAAACATGGGGTCCCTACCAACAGCTTTGCAAGTCTTTCCCCTTTGCAAAAATAAAGACATGCCACTATTTTTAAAAAATGCACAGGGCAAGGCTGGCTATTGATCCAAATACGTCTGTAAAGACGCAGTAACTCGACTTGGCTTTTTCAGATTAGAAAAGGCTGAAAGGCTTGTAGCTATGTTGCCGTGTGGACATTGGGTGTCACTGTCTGCTTTTAATCTCTAGCGGCTCAGGACGGCAGACAAATTAATACCCAGGGTAGGGAGGGGGAAACAGTCAATTAACAGTGGTAGGTTAAAAAAAAAAAAGAGCAAAGGGTTTACAAAACACTTGGTTATGACCAAAGGTGGGATTCACTTACCTTCTCTACCAGTTCACAAATGTGAGTGTAGGAAGTTAGCACCCACCCCTTTCCTAGAGGAATGAAATATTTTGGGAAATATTAAAAAGGCAGAATATTATGTTTCCCTGGATGAGAAATGGAGAAGCATGTTTTAAAGACGAAGCAGCTCCCATCTTCCTGCCCCCACCTTTTGTTAATGGGCCAGAGGCAGAAACTCAATCTTTGTCAATGGACCATCATCTGCAACACAATAGGACCCATCTAGCAACAGAAACTCACCACATGGCACCTGGGAAGATTACATCAGCCAGCAAGGCTAGCTAAGACCCCCACCCCCTGGGAGTCTGACAACCAATCAGGATACTCTTTCTGGGCTCCAGGAACTTCAAAGCCAGAGAGGGCATAAAACCCAGGGATTCACTGCATCTCGGCCCCTTTTCTGTTCAGGAACTCAAACCATGTGATCCTGTCCACCATTAAACCATCTTTCCAAGCAGTCTCCATGTTTCCAGTGTCTTTTTCCCCACTTGGAGCTGAACCCAGAAGGATATTTCTTCCTACATGAGCGCATGCGCAAACCTCTGCACATGCATACGACCTTCTACACACGCACCGTAGTCACACATTACATCTGGGTGGGCGGGCAGAGCCTCCAGCAGTCACCGCTACCAGTTCGCGCGATTCGGAGAGAACCAGCTGAATCCCACCATTGGTTATGACGAATAAAACTTGGGAAGCAGATATCAAAACATGAGAAGCTCTATTAGAAATTATTAAAGTGCCTTGCTCTGTACCGGCCTTTGATCAAAGTAAAACCTCTTTTTTCTCTTATTGATTTATTTATTACATTTTTACGCCGCCCATCCCTAGTGTTGCATTGAATTAGAAGGCAGTACAGGTAGATCTCAACTTACGACCATTTCTGTCGCTAAGTGAGACATTTGTTAAATGCGTTTTGCCCCCATTTCACGGCTTTTCTCGCCGCAGTTGATAAGTTAGTAATCATGTTGTTAAGGGAGTTGTTAAGGCTTCCCCATTGACTTTGCTGGTGAGAAGGTCGCAAAAGCAGATCGCATGACCGTAGGACACAGCAACGGTCATAAATCTGAACCAGTTGCCCAGCATCTGAATTTTGATCGCATGAGCATGAAGATGCTGCAAAGGTGCTAAGTGTGAAAAATGGTCACAAGTCACATTTTTCAGTGCCGCTGTAACTTTGAACTTAAGGCTTAAGGTTGACTCAGCCTTCCATCCTTCTGAGGTCAGTAAAATGAGGACCCGGATTGTTGGGGGCAGTATGCTGACTCTGTAAACCGCTTAGGGAGGACTGTAAAGAACTGTAAAGCTGTATATAAGTGCTATTGAAATCGCTCGCTCCCCTACAAGGTGACTCTGGCCGACTTACCTTTTTATCAGCAAGGTATCTTATATTACCTTTATAATCTAAACATTCTTTTTCATCAAGAAGGCTGTCTCTACACACTATATATAACTTATATGGGGTAGGCCTGTGGTGGGATTCAAATTTTTTACTACCGTTCTGTGGGCGTGGCTTGGTGGGTGTGGCAGGGGAAGGATACTGTAAAATCTCCATTCCCTCCCCACTCCAGAGGAAGGATACTGTAAAATCTCCATTCCCTCCCCACTCCAGGGGGAAGGATACTACAAAATCCCCATTTCCTCCCAATCAGCTGGGACTTGGGAGGCAGTGAATTGATTGGGGGTGGGGCCAACCAGAGGTGGTATTTACCGGTTCTCCGAACTACTCAAAATTTCCACTACCAGTTCCCCAGAACTGGTCAGAACCTGATGAAATCCACCACTGGGGTAGGCATATTTTATATTATTTTGAAGGCACTGTCACAAAATGGCTGCTACAGGGAGGCCTACATACGCACCACAGACTGACCAAAAAACAAAACAAAACCAGAATTAAGAACAAGGTTAGAACAATACCTAATTTTACCAATATGCTTATTGTTACATAAGCATCTACAATATGTTCTTTGTAAATTCTCAGAGATGACATAAGCCCCAATACATTTTTTGTTTTAAAAAACAGCATCCTGCAATTTGTTGTCTTGTCAAAAGAATGATTCACGTCTGAAATCGGATCTGTATGAGGCAAGTATGCCATAGTGTTTGTGAAGAAAGTCCCCAAGTGCATCTAACCATGGCTCTTTTCCATTGTTTGGATTTGCTTCTCCATGTTGGTGGGGTTTATCTGAAGCATAATCTTTGAGGTGATGAAAACAAACTGAATGTGTGACCAGAATAATTTCTGCCACTTCCAAACTACATGAAAAACACAAACACTTGAAAAACGCTCCAGCTCTTAACTTCCACTGTTATTCTTTGCAGATAGCGAATTCAAACACTAGAGGAAAAATATGGTATTTATTAACTGGTGATATTAGATAGATAGATAAATAGATAGATAGATAGATAGATAGGGAGGGAGGGAGGGAGGGAGAGAGAGAGAGAGAAAGAGAGAGGGGGGAGGGAGATACAGTAGATAGAAATGGATGGGTGGATGGATGGATAGATGATAGATAGGCAGGCAGAGCA
>WNWU01000033.1:7350420-7362541 GCA_012654045.1 Ptyas mucosa | reverse complement strand
ATGGGTGGATGGATGGATAGATGATAGATAGGCAGGCAGAGCATAGATAGAGAGAGAGAGAGAGAGAGATACAGTAGATAGAGATGGATGGGTGGATGGATGATAGATAGGCAGGCAGAGCATAGATAGAGATAGATAGATAGATAGATAGATAGATAGATAGATAGATAGATAGATAGATAGACAGACATAGAGATAGGCAGGCAGACAAATAGATAGATGATAAACAGATGATAGATATAGATAGATAGATGACAGATGATAGATAGATGATAGGATAGATAGATAGATAGATAGAGAGATAGAGAGACAGACAGACAGACAGACAGACAGATAGATGGATGGATGATAGATATGGAATATATCTTTTCATTATCTTTTATATATAACTGAAGGCGATAAACATACTTAATGCTCCTTAATACTCCTTTTTCCTTCTATTCTCTACGTAACAACAATCCTGTGAGGTTGGTTGGGCTGAGAGAGAGAGAGATCGGTCCAAAGACATCCAGCCAGCATGACATCTTTGACTCTTCCATCTCTGTTCTGCCTGACAAGTTCACAAATAGTTCAAGGTCAATACCACAAAAGGAACTCATGATAAAATATTTTAAGCAAAGGGACAGCCCAGTCCAGGGTTCAAGACACATGTAATGCACGTAAAGCATCAGCAGATCCAGGAAAAAATTAAGATTTTCAGTTTAACTGAATAACAGACTGTTCTGTTCTCACTACCCGTTTGTCTGTGTGCAGCTCGACACGCAGCTAAAACCACCTATCTTCCAATAAAACAGATTGTGTGCGTAAATCTGAATGCTTTATTGAAAGAACAGGATATGGTGAAACTGGGGAAAATAGGGATACGTACAATGAGAACCAAATACAAGATAGACCGTATTAGGTTACTGCTGAACATAACAATTAATAAATTTAAGTAATTTAAATCTCACCAGCGATGCTCTGCGTGTGGGATGTGGGTTTGTTCTTGGATGACCATGTGCCACAGATTAAGATGGATTCTTCTTTGTGCTTCTGTCTTCTCCAAATGCTAAAGGAAATGAGTCTGGCTTCCCAGCATGCACTTGTTTTGAGAGTGCAGGCTGATAGATAAAGGGGTGGGTCAACTCCAAACAATATACTTGGTATTTGTCCCTCCGGCCACTAGATGGGGCTAGAGAGCAACAACAGAATATAAAGATTGTATGTTGGGGCATATTTGTCCCTCCGGCCACTAGATGGGGCTAGAGAGCAACAACAGTATATAAAAGTTATATGCTGGGGCATGACACCACAGAAGATATAAAAACACTTGAGTTCTTTGGGGCAGAAACTTAACATTAAAGTTAAACTTAAGAGATATTTTGATCATTCCGTTTCCTTTTGGATTTGTCTCTTTTGAATATGTAGACCTTGTTTATCTGTATGTGTCTGTTAATGACCAATTAATCTGAGTGTCAGGCTTCCAGAAATTCTCGCATATTTTGGATTTGACTTGATCTAGGATGCTCAGTTTCCCAGTTGAAACGATGGTTATGTTTGTCCATGTGTTATGAAATTAAAGAGTTTTCTTAACTTCCTTAATTCTTAAATTCCTTAACTCCTTAACCTAAGGAGTTGCTTAAAAAATGGATTTAAAAAAAAAAAAAGCTACTGAGTTTGAAGGCAGACTTGACATTTAAATCCTTGTATTTTTGTGTTCCGGGAAGAGGCACACCATCTGTCATACTCAAAAGAGAAGGAATGATATTGAGATCCAGATAAGAAGGACGCTATCCACCAAGGACACAGATCAACATCATAACTGTTTGCCCTTCACAAGGTCTTCTAGATTGCAGCAGAGCCAAGAAAACCAAATATCCTTGACAAGCTTCAGATGTCAACCAAGGTCACTGGAACAGTACGGGATTTTTATACATTCACCACCTCTCTCTTCCCTATGAGGAAAATTGCATCCTCTAATACCGTATTTCTCAACATGGATCATTTTAAGACGCGTGCACTTCTATCCCCAGAATTCCCCAGCCAGCATGGCTGGCTGGGGAATTCTGGAAGTTGAAGTCCATGCATCTTCAAATGGCCAAGATTGAGAAACACTGTTCTGTTGACTGCAGTGATGGGTTGCCCCCGGTTCGGACGAACTGGTAGTAAAACCGGCAGGAGGCCACACCCACTGCCCCGGATGTCATCATCGGTGATCTGCGCATATGCCGAAGCAAGGCACATGCAAGAGAGAAGTGCGCGCGCGCGCAATCCCATTGCAAACCGGTAGTAAAGGTCAGTAGAACCCACCCCGACTGGCTGCAATTCAAGAGCCTTGGTAGTACAGTGGTCTAAAGCACCCTGTTATTAATACCAGCTGCCTGCAATTATTGCAGGTTCGAATCTCACCAAGGCTCAAGGTTGATTCAGCCTTCCATCCTTTCTAAGGTAGGTAAATTGAGGACCCAGTTTGTGGGGGCAATAAGCTGACTTTGTATAAAATATACAAAAGTATGAAGGCTATTGCTTAGCGCATTGTAAGACGCCCTGAGTCTCCGGAGAAGGGCGGCATATAAATCAAATTAAAAAAAAAAAAAGAATGTCCAGCAAGGATGGGTGTTTTTTCCCAATGCTTAGGAATCCTAATCAATATGGAAGAAAAGTGAACATTTGCATATTCCCTCCAAATAATATAAGGTGAAGCAAAAGTACTTTTAAATATTTTTTTAAGATTTTTTTTTTTATCCTGCCTTTATTGCTTTATAAGTAACTCAAGGCAGTGAACGTACGTCCTCCTATTTTCATCAACACAACAACCTGTGAGATGGGTTGGGCTAAGACATTGTTTCTCAATCTCAGCGAGTTTAAGACTTGTGGACTTCAATTCCTAGAATTCCCCAGCCAGCTTAGCTGGCTGGGGAATTCTGGGAGTTGAAGTCCACAGGTCTTAAACTCGCTGAGATTGAGAAACACTGGGCTAAGAGATTGGCCCAAGGTCACCCAGATGGTTTTCAGGCCTAAGGCGGGACTAGAACTCCCAGTCTCCTGGTGATTGGCCCAAAATCACCCAACCGGCTTTCATGCTTAAGACGTGACTAGAACTCACAGTCTCCTGTTGATTGGTCCAAAGACACCCCACTGGTTTTCATACCTAAGGCAGGTCTAGAATTCAGTTTCCTGCTGATTGGCTGTAAATCACCCCCCTGGCTTTCATGGCTGAGGTGGGACTAGAACTTACAGCCTTTTTGTGATTGGCTGAAAGTTAGCCAGCCATCTCTCATGCCTAAAGTGGTCTCCTTGTTTCTAGACCAACACCTTAACCATTGGACCAGGGGTGAAATCCAGCAGGTTCTAACAGGTTCTGGAAAACCGGTAGCGGAAATTTTGAGTAATTCAGAGAACTGGCAAATACCACCTCTGGCTGGCCCCAGAGTGGGGTGGGAATGGAGATTTTGCAATATCCTTCCCCCCCAGGAGGGGAAGGAATGGAGATTTTGCAATATCCTTTCCCTGCCACGCCCACCAAGCCACGCCCACAGAACCGGTAGGGAAAAAATTTGGATTTCACCCCTGCATTGGACCAACCTGGCTATTTAGGTGGTTTTGAACTGCAATAATTCAATTCAATTTCAATTCAATTCAGTTTATATGCCGCCCCTCTCCGAAGACTCAGGGTGTAATCCAACTAGTTCCTGTCTAAAAATGCGGACCATTTTTCTATAGTCTGTGAACATTTGGAGCAGTGAGCTGAACTATTCCTAGATTACAGGCGGGATTTCCTTTGAGGGATCGGTGGGACACCTAAGTCCTGTGTTATCCCACGTAGGAAAAACATACATCTAAATAGGCCCTCTTTTTAAAAAACAAAACAAAACATAAACCTGTCTCTTAAGCTTTGTTTTCATTGTCTCTTCACTTTCGCCCCCAACTTGTAAAACCAGAACTGAGGAATCTCAACTTTCTAAATCCAGTTTATGTTCTCAGCAGATGATAACAAGAAGATAAAATACGCATGCTCAGGCCTGTTTCCCTCCTGAGTTCCATTACAACCAGAATCTTTAACAAGACAAACCCACATCCCCACCGCGATGAAATATTTAAAAGAGATCCTGAAACAATTAAGCAAATGAGATTGTAGGGCATCTCGGGTTCTCTCTTCTGCATTAAAAAAAAAAAATGGAACGGTGAGTCATTTCCTGCTGTCACTCAAAACAGCAGGTCAAATCCCCATTAAACCCTGCTGCTCAGCCTGCTTCCTGGATAGCCAAGGAGGAATTTACTTTTTGCTGGAGTGAAAGTAGCAATCATCCACGTTGGGTTTGTTTGCGGGGTTTTTTTTTTGCCAAATCTCAGCTGTGGTTTATTTGGACCAGTGTTTCTCAAACTTGGCAACTTTTAGATAAGTGGATTTCAACTCCCAGAATTCTCCAGCCAGCACTCTGGGAGTTGAAGTCTACATATCTTAAAGTTGCTAAGGTTCAGAAACACTGATTTAGCCTCTGTTAGGGCTGATGGAGAAGGATGTGAACATGGAATGCCAACACTCCAGAAGATAGTGTTAAGATATAGAAGGATCTTGACAGAGTTGAACACTGGGCCCTATCTAACCAAAATGAAATTCAGTGCTGAAAAAAGCAAGGTTCTACATTTAGGCAACAAAAACTAAATGTATAGGTATAGTATATTTGTGTTGTGGCCCATCAACAGCCTGTGCGGATTGTAGCTGATTCTGACAACGAGGAGGCTGGTGTAGTGCTGTGCCAGCAGCCTGTGCAGCTGGCACTCGATTTGGACAATGAGGAGGCTGGAGAAGATGTGGTGCCAGAGGCAGGGATTCAGCCAGAGCTTTCAGAACCTCCAGAAGCTCCCATAAGTGAAGAGGACGAAGAGGAGGAGCCTCTTCTTGATGCACGGGTGCGCAGAGCTGCCAAAAGGCAGGAGTGGCTCCTCGGGAGGAGGTCTCCTTAAGAGTAAGGCTTTGGGCTAATTGGCCACTCCCTTGGCCTATTTAAGGAGGAACGCCAACTGAAGCAATTTGGAGGGAACAACTTAAGTTCACTCTGGATTCTCTGCAAATTGCTTCTGGGCTTTTTGCCAACCATAGTAAGATTGTGATTACTTTATCTTTGGTTTCTTGTAGGCTGTTAAGAAAGTTTATTAACAGCCTTTGTTTTGAAAAAGACTGAGTTATTTTAGTAAATTAAGTTTTGTTTTGTACAAACTTTGTGTGTGCTGTGTTCTTTGGGGTCCGTAGCTGGGACAGAACAATGTGGTACTTGGCTGAATAGTAGTAATTGTGAGAGGGATCTTGGAGTCCTAGTGGACAACCGCTTAAATATGAGCCAGCAGTGTGCTGCAGCTACCAAAAAAGCCAGCACAGTACTAGGCTGCATTAACAGAGGGATAGAATCAAGACAGTAGTGGGCTTCAATTTCGGTCACTACAGGTTTGCTCGCGGGTGCGCATGCTAATGCATGCGTGCAATGCTTTGGTGCATGCGCAGAAGCTTCTGAGCATGCGCAGAGACATCCGGGCGGGTGGGCGGAGCCTCCCACCATTGCCACTACTGGTTTGCCTGATCCAGGGCAAACCAGTAGCAACCCACCACTGAATCAAGATCCTGTGAAGTGTTAATACATCTTTATAATGCCTGGGTAAGACCTCACTTGGAATACTGCATCCAGTTTTGGTTACCACAATGTAAAAATGTTGAGACTCTAGAAAGAGTGCAGAGCAGGGAGGTCATACTCGATTTCATTGAGGGCCGCATCAAGGTTGTGTTTGACCTTGGGGGTGGGGCGGGGCTGGGGGGGCATGACCAGCTCGACATCACTTGTGTCGGGGGCGCCTGTGGTGACATGAGCACTCTGCCAGAGAAAATGGGCTCCTGAGCTCCGTTTTCGACTGTGACAGCCTCCTGCAACCGTCTGCCAGTGAAAATGGAGTTTGGGAGGGCTGCCTGTGGCCCTCGCGAGCTCCATTTTAGGTGGCAGAGGCATTGCGGGCCAGTGCTTTGCTGCTTCCAGGGTGGTCCTGTGGACCAGATCTAAGCACCCCGTGGGCTGGATCTGGCCCCCGGGTCTTGAGTTGATACCCTTGGTGCAGAGAGAAGAAATAAAGATAATTAGGGGACTGGAGGCTAAAACATATGAAAATGGTTGCTGGAATTGGGTATGTATAGTTTAAAGAAAAGAAGAACTAGAGGTGACATGATAGCAGAGCTCCAATATTTGAGGGGCTGCCACAAAGAAGAGGGAGTCAACTTACTCTCCAAAGCACTTGAAGGCTGGACAACAAGTAATGAGTGGAAACTAATCAAGGAGAGAACTAAGGAGAAATTTCCTGTCAGTGAGAAAAATCAACCAGTGGAATGACTTGCCTCCAGAAGATGTGGATGTTCCATCACTGGAGGTTTTTAAGAAGAGACTGGACATCCATTTGCCTGAAATGGTATAGGGCAGTGATGGCTAACCTTTTTGCTGTCGCATGCCAAAAGTGGGGGAGGGTGCGGGGAGAGTCGCGCATGTGTGTGCCCACACCCATAATTCAACTCCCCCGCGACCCGCCCCTCCCCACATGCATGTGTGACCCCCCCCCTTCATGATCCCTCCACTTTTGGCACGCAACAGCAAAAAGGTTACTGGTGGGCCCGGTAGGCCTGTTTTTCACCCTCCCCAGGCTCCAGAGCCTTTCTTGGAGCCTGGGGAGGGCGAAAACGGCCTTTCCCACCCTGCTGGAGGTCCTCTGGGGGCTGGAAACGGCCTGTTTCCTGAGTTCCAGTGGGCCCGGAAGGCCCAAAAATCAGTTGGCCGGCATGCTGGAGCTGAGCTAGGGCAACACTTGTGTGCCCACAGATATGGCTCCGAGTGCCACCTGTGGCACGCGTGCCATAGGTTCGTCATCATGGGTATAGGGTTTCCTGCCTAAGCAGAGGGTTGGATGGGAAGACCTCCAAGATCCCATCCAACTCTTGTTATTCTCTTATTTCCAATTTTACCTTCACGTCGGCAGCATGAACTTATCAGCTGAAGGTGTTTTTACTGTCTTAGGCTCCAGTTGTAAGGTCAATGGGAAAGTGGACTAATGCTTTTCTGCCCAAAATCAAAGCCTCACTGTTTCCCTGATAAACTGAGGCTTGCTTTTTAAATTCCAGTTTGAAAACTCACTAAATTAAACACCAAAAAGAAACCAGTGTCAAATCTAACCTTTTTAAAATAAATTCAGCGAGACGTGGCTACTGTAGATAAATCTGTTGCTGCAAAACATTGCACAGCTCTGCCCACGATTTTATAGCAAAAAAGAAAAAAGAAAGGAAAGGAAAAAAACCAGATGTATTGTGACAATAAGGAGATGTGTTAGAGGCTGCAGTTCACAAAAGCTTAACTCAGATTGAATCTTAATTTATAGTTACCAGATATCTTGTTGGCAGGATTCCCAGTTCTGTTAATCCTTCATATGGGTTTTATTGCTGATGGAGACCACAACATGGACGCCACCAAATGGTTTTCTTCATAATGCAGAATAAAGGAAGGATTAGCTACTTTCCATCTCTATTCTGCTAATGCAATGTATATAGAACATAGACTAATAGGTTGCGGGAGACTTCTAATCCAGGGGTGTCAAACTCAAGGCCCGGGGGCCGGATCTGGCCCACAGGGTGCTTAGATCCGGCCCGTGAGCCTGCCCTGGAAACAGGGGAGGACCAGCCTGTGGTGCCTTTGCCTGTGAAAATGGAGCTCGGGAGGGCTATGCGCAGCCCGCTTGGGTTCCGTTTTTGGCCGCGACAGCCTCCTGCAGCCCTCTGCCTCAGGGGTGGGTTCTAAATTTTTTTACTACCGGTTCTGTGGGTGTGGCTTATTTTGTGGGCGTGGCTTGATGATCATATGACAATTCTTTAGGATTTAGCAGAGGGTACTGGTCTACCAGGCTTTTAACTGCTTGCAAAGCTGTACCGGTCTACTCATTTTGTTTTTGGAGGCACTCTGCCGAACCGGGCCGAACCGGGAGGAACCCACCACTGCTCTGCCTGTGAAAACAGAGCCCGGGTGGCCCACGCATGGCCTCCTTGACCTCCGTTTCCACTGGCAGAGGGCTGTCGCAGCCAAAAACGAAGTCTTGATGAGTGACGGAGAGCTGGCCACACCCACCCTGGCCACACACCCCAGCCACGCCCTCCCCAGCCCTCCAAGATCAAACATAACCCTGATGCAGCCCTCAGTGAAATCAAGTTTGACACCCCTGTTCTAGTCCAACCCCTTGTTCAAGCAGGAGATTTTGGTTGCCCAATGTCTTCTTGAAAACCTCCAGTGATGGAGCACCCACAATCTCTGGAGGCAAGCAGTTGCACTAATTTAATTGTTCTCACCATCAGAAAATTTCTCCTTGGTTCTAGATTGGGTCTCCCTTTAATGAGTTTCCACTTGTTCTGCCCTCAGGTGCTTTGGTGAATCTGTAGACCGCTCTCCTCTGTGACAGCCCTTCACGGACAGGTAGTCCTTGACTTATGACCACAATTGAGCCCAACATTTCTCTTGCTAAGCAAGACGGTTGTTCAGTGACGTTTGCTACTTTTTACAACCTTTCTTGTCGCAGTTGATAGATGAATCCCTGCAGTTATTCAATTAGTAACGTGGTTGTTAAGTGAGTGGAACTTCCCCATTGACTTTGCTTGTCAGAAAGTTACAAAAGAGAATCACATCAGAGGTGGGTTTCAGCAGGTTCGGGCCAGTCCTGGAGAACCGGTAGCGGAAATTTTGAGTAGTTCGGAGAACCGGTAAATGCCACCTCTGACTGGCCCCGCCCCCATCTATTTTCTGCCTCCTGAGTCCCAGCTGATTGGGAGGAAATGGGGATTTTGCAGTATCCTTTCCCTGGAGTCGGGAGGGAATGGGGATTTTGCAGTATCCTTCCCCTGAAGTGGGTGGGAATGGAGATTTTACAGTATCCTTCCCCTATCACGCCCACCAAGCCAGAGCCACTGAGCTATGCCACGCCCACCAAGCCACACCCACAGAACCGGTAGTAAAAAAAATTGAAACCCACCACTGGATCACATGACCTCAGGGCACTGCAACCGTCATAAATACATGCCAGTTTTCAAGTATCTGAAATTTGATTATGTGACCATGGGGATGTGGCAACAGTCGTGTGAAAAAGAGTTATGTCACTTTTTTCAGTGCCACTCTAAATGAACGGTTGTAAGTCAAGGACTGTCTGTACTGGTAAACTGCTATCGTATCATCCCTAGTCCTTCTCTTCATTAGACTGGACATACCGTACTTAATTCTCTCGATCATTCATCTTATGGTTTAGCCTCCAGATCTCTTATCATTTTTGTAAATATAAAAGGCTTAAAGATGGAATAAGCAAAGGCTACTCCCTATGAAATTGTCCATTCTACCTTCTCACAGAATTGTCTCCGGTGACTCTGGAAAGTTCCGTGTTTTTCTAATGTACATAAAATATAGATAATGTGGACTGTTGACATTAAATCCTCTTTCTTTTATCTGTCACCCATTGTTCATGTCTCTCTTCGACACATTGTGTTTGCCTGTCATTAGTCTTGTTTGTGCCAATTAACTGTTCTTTTTGATGTTTGCTAATGTTGAATAAATAAATATCAGGCTATCTTTTTTGCTGGCTGAACTGAGAGTTAGGTGCGCTTGCTTTGATCTGGATGTTGGTACGGATTTGGAAGTTGCTGGGTACAAACTGAACTGGAAATTACCCACCATTGTTTTCCCACATTGGCTTTCTGACCACATTCTTTCAACCCACCATTGTGTTTGCAACCCTTGGTTTAGCTGTTGTGTGAATCCACCCAATCATGGCTTATTCAAAAAAAAACATGTTTACACAAACCACGGCTTGGAGTGGTGTATGAATCAAGTCTAATTATTTCATTTATTTATTTATTTATTTATTTATTTATTTATTTATTTATTCATTCATTCATTCATTCATTCATTCATTCATTCATTTATTCATTTAACCATCCCTTATTATTTTTATAAATAACTCAAGACAGTGAACAAACACAATACTCTTTCCTCCTCTCTTTTTTTCCCTCACAACAACATCATTATGAGGTGGATTGGAGTGAGAGAGAAATTGACTGGCCCAAAGTCATCCAACCGGCTTTCCTGCCTAAGGCGGGACTAGAACTCATAATCTCCTGGTGATTGGCCCAAAGTTACCCAGTTGGCTTTCAAACCTAAGGCAAGACTAGAACTCCCAGTCTCCTGGCTTCTAGCCTCGTGCCTTAACCGCTAGACCAAACTGGCTCGCATTTTACACAAAGTCTATTTGGCAAATTTGTTGACGGCATCTTCCAAGACATTGTGACTTTTTTGGGACATGGATACTAATTCCACTCTTCCAGAAAAAGCACCAGACATCTTGAGAGTTGTATCAGATTTACAGTGACTTGCCTTCTCTCTTCTGCAATGGTTGCCTGCATGTCTTTCACACCATATCAAAATTTCATGAAGAGCTCACTAAGGGTTGTGACTCTCACCTCCCATTATCGGGAGTGGTATTCAGCCGGTTCAGACTGGTTCAGGCGAACTGGTAGTGGCGACCTGCCTGGGTGCTATGCCGTCCTATTGAACCAAGTTTTCTAAGCCCAGGTGCTATGCCGTCCTATTTAACCACGTTTTCTAAGCCCAGGCTCTATGCTGTCCTATTTAACCACGTTTTCTAAGCCCAGGCTCTATGCTGTCCTATTTAACCACGTTTTCTAAGCCCGGGCAATATGCCGTCCTATTTAACCACGTTTTCTAAGCCCAGATGCTATGCCGTCCTATTTAGTCACATTTTCTAAGCCCAGATGCTATGCCGTCATATTTAACCATGTTTTCTAAGCTGTGCGCATGTGTGCAAGCCGCATGCGAGCAAAGCACCTGCACGGAAGGCACACACGCACATTTTTGGTGTGCGGCGAACCGGTGATAACATTATGTGAAACCCACCTCTGCCATTATCCAAACTGATACCGAATAGATCTAGTTATTTTCAATAATAAAAAGAGAGTGTTATTTTTTTCCCTCCCCATCTGGATATAAAAGAAATCTTCTCTTAGGTTCGGCTCTGTGCTCTGTACATTATGCAAAAGTCACTCCATTCATTTCAGCAGCTGTTGAAGCGTTTAGGAATATGGAAAATTGAGATGCCTCTTTCATCATGCTTAGAAGATCATGTTTTAATGGCCTCAGGATTGGTGATGATGCTGTGGATAGAGCAGGAGGTGATCTGTCTTAAACCAGGCTCCTTGGCAGAACTGTACAAAGGCATAGCTTCCATTAAATTAGCATACATAATCCTAGAGATATCTACGTAAAAGGACACCGTAAACAAAGCAGGGGATGATGATCAAAGTCCCTTTGCCTTTGCCGATGAATTATTATATTTAAAATAGTGACTCCAACGCAGAGGGCATGTGGGTTTACAGAGAATAAATCTCTGCCCCCTCAAAAAAAATATTTTTTCTTACTTGACATTTCTTCCCCCATCCTTTTCTCTCTCAGCCTTCACAACATTGCACAATGGCGAGTGCAATGGATAACACAATTTTTTTACACTCGTATTGCTTGCAGTAAGTATGGTACGGATGCAGAACAATAAGTAATGCAGTAAAGTATTTTTTTATACTATGGTGTTAGAATATTTTATTTCAGTATTTACACTTAGTAAGGCTTGGGAATGATGTCTCCTTTTGTTTTATATTTTAATATTAGACGGCTGTCTTAAACATCGCTGTTTGCGGACCTTCAAAGTAGTTTACCCAGGGAAGTGATAAGCCAACTGGATGACAATCACCGGGAGACTGTGAGTTGTAGTCCCATTTTAGGCAGGAGACCCAGCCACGTGACTTTGTGCCAATCATCAGAAGATGGTGAGTTCTAGTCCTGCCTTAGGTATGAAAGCCAGCTGGGTGACTGTGGGCCAATCCCTCTCTCTCAGCCCAACTCACTTCACAGGGTGGTTGTTGTGGGAAAACTAGGAGGGAGAAAGAGTATTAGATATGTTCACTGCCTTGAGTCATTTATAAAACAATAAAAATGGTGTGTGTGTGTGTGTGTGTGTGTGTGTGTGTGTGTATGCTTTTCTATCTAGCCAGGTTTCTACCTACGTAAACCATGAT